>JBBYHQ010000014.1:641994-669554 GCA_038382645.1 Spergularia azorica
GGAGAAAGAGAAGAAGACGGGGAAAGGTGGTTCTACCATAGATAAAATGTCTTATTTGGTGGTTCCCAAAAAAAAAAGTTTATAAGGTGGTTTCCCAAAAATTGTGGAAAATATTAGGTGGTTTCCCACAAATTTTTGTAATAATTACTGCGGAGAAGAAGAATAGTGTAACCGCTGCTGATCAGATAAATTAAATTAAAAATTAAGAAATAAATTAGTTGAACTGGAAATTGGAATTAAGCAGTATAAAAATTAGTAAAGTTTTTTTTTTTGTTTAGATTGAAAGATTTTTGGAGAGTTTTTATTGGGGAAGTGTTATAAATGTTCAGGGTTTGCTAAAAATAAAATTTGTGGTGAGGTAAAAAAACGGGGGGGGGGGTTAATTTTTTTTGGGGGAAGCTTACTGAAGAAGAGACCAGAAATTTCGGAAGGAAAAAGATCTTGGGAGTATGGCGGTTATATTTATACACGGCCGTCCAATTTTTAAAATAAAAGTAAAATGAAAATGGTAAAACTAGCCGTTTGAAGAGGAGAAGGACACGTGGAGGAGTGTGATTGGGTGAGGAAAGAACGTGGGATGGTTCAGGTGACGTGGAGTTTGGTCGGCTGTGTCGGTTTCGTCTGATACATGGGATGCTACTTCTAGGTGAACTGTGTACTTATTTTTTTCATTATTATAATAATTAAATTAATTAATTTTGGGTTTTGATTTTTTTTTATTATTATTATTTTGTGGTGGTGAATTTATATTGGGCTTATTTTTGGTGGGCTAGGTGAGGTGTATGGGGTGAATATTTTGGTATTATTTTAATGGTGAGGAAAGTGAAGAGTTTTGTGGCACATGTAAAGTGAGTGAGGAAGCGAATTTTAATAGGTTTGGTTGACTTATTGGTGAAGATAAGATCAAAGGGTGAAAATGATACTTGTAAGTGTTGTAACTTGTTGGTTTATTGGTGGTAATTAGATGGTAATTAGGTACGTCATCTTTGTGGTTTAAGATCCAACTTTTAATTGTTTTTTTTTTTTTAAGAGCATGATTTGCTCACTACTCCATCACTGGTTTTTTGACCAATGAGAGATTAGGTAAGTACTCTCTATTTGTATTGTTATGATTAAGATGGATTTATCTGTTTCTTTATTTGTCGAAGTGTAACTTAATCGTAGTAACTTTATCTAGTGAAATGCGTTCTCGCACTCTTTTTTCAGAGGCTCAGACCCTCACTCGGCTTCAATATTCAATCCAACTCTTTGTCATTCACCCATACTCATACCCCACATCGATTCGAATCCGGCCCATATTCACCGGTCACCTGCTTCCTCACCATTAGACTATGTATGGCTCAATATGGGTATAACTATAAGCATACCGTGGAGAATTACAAGAGAAATAAAAAGGAAAATCCACCTCGTATCGCTCGATCTTTCCTATTGATTTTCTCCTCCCTCGATCTCCGACGATCTCCTCTTGCTATTTCCCGTAACTTACTCCGTTCGAGTTAATCTCTCCCTTGAGCAACTCCTCCGACCTCTCTCCCTATTCATCTCTCTCACATACCAGGATCAGAACAACATACTATTAGATCGACTAATACACTTCTACGGGCAAGAAACGAAGTTGTTTTTATATCATTTGGACAAGTAATAATACACCTTCACTAAAATCTATTGAGACATTGACCTTTCATCAACGGAGAAGTGTATGTACTCGTAAGTCGTAACTCAAACGCAATATCTCTATTATTTATTCTATTACTACATACTCCGTATAAGTGTATAATGTACTAGTATCAAACTCCCAATTAAAGTTCAAATTCTCAAATCATCAGTCATTTGTGCAAGATTATCGTCCCAACATCTGTGGCAGATAAGCCTCTCACTATATACTCCCTCCTATCCAAAATGATCTCCCCCTTTTATTTTGCTGTTTTGACTTGTCATGTTTGGGGCTATTTCTAGAATAAATGGAAAATCCGATTGCCATAAAATCAAGTGGGTTTGGTAGAATGTAATGTAGAATCAAATATGTATTCATTTTCACAACAAGTGGACGATTCATTTAGCGTATAAGTAGCCCCTAACATAGGTAGACGAAATAACAAAATAAAAGGGGGACATCATAGTGGGTAGGAGGGAGTATCTATCTACATGTGATTAACAAATGTGAGATCATGCACGTCGAACTTTAGTCATTGGACAGCAATTTGTATGTAGGCTTTGAAGCTATCTAGTTGATTGATTAAATTTAGGGGTGACGTTTTAGCATTATCCGAAAATACTATAGAATTTCGTTAATCCCAAAATTTGATTCTCTTATCTTTCCGACAAAACCAACATAATACTAGTGCAACTTTGTAATTTCTTTTCCAGCTTTATATTTTACTCTTCACTTAGTTCTTGATTACGTACATTGTTACTGTCTTGTTGCGTAAACTTTACTATACTTAATAAGTTTATAGTACTAGTAATTAGTATATATACTTTATAGACTTATAGTACGAGTAATAAGTTAGAGAGATGCATGTGTAATTATCTTGATGGGTAAGCATTGGGTGAGAGGATTAGGTGTACTAGTTCCTCGCATTCGCGCTCTCGTGCGGTCATTCCTATACCAAACAAGTTTATATTCTAGCTAGTGTTAGTGTAAAACTATTAGGACGATTTTAATATTATTTAAAGAGAGTAGTTATATATCGGTAATTAAGGTCATAGTGATTTGTTCCTTGATTGTTTGATTAAGCAAAAGTAGATCCCAAATGCGATGTCTAAGTTTATGTTACGATGTGAAATACGATGATTTTATGGTCATTATACTACAATTGAGCTAATTCCACAAATTACAAAGTTAGTGCGAGGCAATTGAATCAGATCAATATCATTCTTCAAGTATGTTCATTTGTCTTCATAATTTCTCAAAACAAAACTGTATTAGCATTTAACTTTGTGGTGTTTGAAACGTGATAAAACTAATTCGTATTGCACACGCAGTTGGAGATCAACTCTGTTGGGCCCCTGCGTCTGCAGACCACCGATCCAATAAGTATGATATTGTCCGCTTTTACACCTAATCCTCACGGATTTGTCTTTGGGCTCTTTCCCAAAAGGTCTCATACTAATAAGTGTGGTGATCACTTATAAACAAGGCTTCCGCTCCTTGTTTCTTCGATGTGGGACAAGGTTTGCACCCTGCTAACAAACTCAAATCGAGACATTTTGAATTTCCATTCCACGTCCAATTGCCAATTCCGCATCATTTTATGATATTCGGTTATTGGATTGAGTAATTCAGATATCGGCTAATCATATGATTCATACCTAGTACACATCTAGATGATCACATTTCATACAAGTATACAACATACAAGTGGTATCCTGGTCCAACGTTATTCAAACGAAGCTCCTTGTATGGTATGAACGCCAACATGAATTGACCATTTTGACTTTGGTTTGAGAAAGTGGATTGGTCACACTTCATTAGAATAGACTAGAAGCAGTAAAAATTAAATAAAAAAGGAGTGTGTAAAAGGGTTCACCAATATTTACCATGTGGAAAAAAGAAAGGGTCAACTACGCGTCAATTTTGCAATTAAAAGTTTGTGACGGCTGTTAATTGCGCTAGCCAGGGTAGTTTCGGTGGGGGCGCAATTAGTGCCGTATTAAAGAAGTTCGTATAATTAAAAAAAGTGTTGGTCGACATTCTCTTCTTCTAATTATTCACTTTTACGTTGTTGGTATCATGTTAGATCGATTGGTATCACATTCGTTGTCATCATAATTATTGAGTGCGAATAATACTCTTTAAAGTGAGAGTTACACTTCCATAAGTTCCATGGACAATTGGACATCGAATCAATGTTGGACAATCTTTAAGCATGAAATAAAGGAAGAACAGATCAGATGTTAATCGTAAATGGAGTATGATAAGGCATAATAATTGATCCAAGTGCATCAATTTTTGTATATTATTACTATTATTAAACCTATGGCTTATAATAATGGTAAGCTTTACACGCGACACAATAACACCTAAACGTAACAACAAAATCTATGGCTAATAATAATGGAATAAATAACATGACAATTAGTACATAAGATAGATACCTTGTTCAAGAGTAGGAGAGGTCGAGAAGGTGAACTTTATTTGTACGGATGATTGAAGATTAGTACATAAGAAGTAGTAATTAGGTGAACGGTAATGGGTTTAATTTAATTTGTGCTAGTAGTAACTTCAATGGTCCTAAAAAACATTTTAAATGGTCCTAGATTTTGATTCAATTCATGATCTTGAGTCTCCAATACTCTATTATGGAGTGCATAACTCACATTTCTTCTTTAGTTATGTGAAACAATTCATTTTAGACAACCTAATACAACCGTTAAAATCCAGGCCAATCTTAAAATAACGATAAATTAATCAGAGATAATAGAAGCCGAGTACAATCAACCGACTTGTACCGGTCCACATGACTATCTCACAATTAGGGGGATTTAACCCTGCAACATTTAAGTATTTCCAGAAAGAATTGGGGTTCCATTACACCCCGAACTACTACTAAATTTGCTAATTATCAACCATTAACACACATACTAATACGTGGCATGTATTTTTCTACATACTTGAACGAGATGAATAGAATACTACTCCCTTCGTTGTTTTCATTTCCGGCTAATTCATTCTTTAATAGTATAGTACGTGGTGGTCTAGCTAGGATGCATGTTGCTGATTATGTGATGACTTAGCTCGAAGAGTACCAGACTCCAGAGCTCCGTGGGGTGATGATCTCGAGTCCACATGCATGGTTTTCTAATGGACCACTTTCTCTGTTTATTCTTTCTTTATTAAGAAGGAGAAAATCCTCAAACTTATGGGACTGTGCCCACTGCTATAGGATCACGATAGGAGGAATTAAGGATAGTGACCCAGGAGCCCACAGAGTAAGTACCTTATCGACGATAGGCATGACCCATGATTTAAAGTTACCAATCTACCACGGCACCAAAATGAAGACCCGTAATTAGTTCCCAATTTAAAGGAATTCCTAATACAAGCCAATGATACTCAAAAAACGCGTCGCTCAAAGGGTTTGTTTGGCTAAACTCCAACTTTTGCATAATTACTTCTCAAATACAGTTTCTGAAGGAGGAGCTCCAAATTGGAGCTTCTACTTCTGAGCAACAAATTTACAGAAGTGCTTCTTAGAATCCAGAAACAATTTTCTCAATTTTGTGTATTTGACCAGTTTCTAATTTTTAGGACCTAGAAACAGTCCAGAAACTCTTTACAGTCTTTAGAAGTTTGACCAAACACACCATAAATGTCTAGGGTCTAGACTGATGGTTGAAACAAAATAGAAAATTTTATACCTTAACATCTCTCCCCCCTCACGTGAAGGCTTATTGGGCTTGAAACGTGAAAGATAAATGAACATCCGATCCAAACCTTGTGCGGAAAGAAATGTATAGGCAATCCCAGCCCAATAGTGAAAACATGGTTACCTTAAAAAAATGGTGAAAAGTGGCCCAAAACTTAGAATATAGAGAGTAGTTTAAATTTTCATAACTATCATATTGCATATGTATTTTCGGGGCTATGATTAATTTTAAGCCAAAAAAGAAAATAGTCAATACTAAAACCGGCCATCTATGCATCACTAATTGATGCACGAAGGTGAACATTATTGAACATTGCTCAACTATTGATTGTCCTAGCTAAAATACGAGAATGTTACATAATTCACAATGCACCGATGTAGCAGACAAGTCTCTTTGAGGTCCTCGATCGCAAGAAGATAGACATAATTGTTACATTTGGTGCGAATTGAATTTCTCAATTACACAAGCTTACGCTCCAAAGGGCAGAAATACCATTGAGGTTCCTCATGAATCGGAACATAAAGATCACTAGTCTCGTCATAATCATCGTACACACCCACTAGTGAATTTGGAGAGAATCTCCAAAACATTCTTTCCTCAAATGTTGAAATGGTATTGTAGAAGTCGTCCCTATTACGGTAATACTTCTTCACGGTAAAAATAACAAAGGTCTCCAAATTTGGTGAATTCTCAAGAAAAAGTTTAACCAATTGTTTCTCCGACTCCTTGTTGATGTTGCAGGAGGTGAATTTGACCAATTTCAGGAAAGAAAATTGCATGTTCCATCGCTCAAAGCATTCCTTACCATGCATTTGCCAAAGTGGGCTTTTTCCATCAAATGAAAATTTCTGAAACTGTTCAATAATTTCAAATGAGATACATATGCAAACAATTATCTCGTGCTTCGCACGATCAGTTTGTATATTTAGGTCGAAAAAATTATATGTAAATTAAATGTACCTACCACACTTTTTCAATCCAAATTCATCAATAATAATAATAACAAACATTTTCACCTACATTTTAATCAATTAGCACCATCTCAGTACTAATCAGTTCATTTTTGTTGAAACTGTTCACCACAATACCACAATCCAAAGCCGTGACACCCTAACTTTAATCTTCCAATCATCCTTCTCACTTGTGAGGCTATATCTAGAAGAACGTATTTCTCACTTGGAAACCCAACAACACGCTTGTGAAATTGATAATCTAAAGATATGTAGTACGCAATTATAATATGTAAGCAAACATTACATGATGGTTGTACCTATTTCTCGACATTTGCAAGAACTTTAGATGCAAGAATTGAATGATACAAAAACGGGATTGAGTGGAATGAGTTTCCTTCCAAATTAGGGAGTGCTTTTATAGTATAAAAATTAGCCTAATTTTCATTCACTAATGTCTTGAGTAATTGATTTTTGCATGAATCTTAAGAATTAGGAGATGAATGAAATATTGACTTTATATTTGAGACATTTAACCTCTCTATTTACCTTGAACCTCTCTTTTGACTAACTAATATTAAAAAAAACTAAGATTCATGCATCACAAAAGCAGTATCGTACGTTGTACTTACTCTTAGCCTCGTGGATTCGCATAATTAAACCAAAATGGCCTCTCTTGACCACTATTTGTGCATAACTCACACAACTCCTTTGACTTCTAGTTTTCATTTCATTTCATTTTCAAGATTCATGCACTAATTTACATGTGCTTCCATTTCATTTTCAAGATTCATGCACTAATTTACATGTGCGACCGCATGCATAATACAATGTGAATTGTATGGCTTAAAATTTGAATTATACAATGTCACTACTTTTAGCCAATAAAAGTTAGACAAATGTCCCTACCACACCTTTGGAACCCAAAATTATATAGAGATATATGATAGGATATACTAGTACACCAAATTAATTTGAAAATAAAGTTGCAATTACGATTTGAATTTAAGAGTTTAATTCTGGTAATAGAAAATTGGTGGTGATAAAAAAGTTTTAGAAGAGTAATTTATGTGACATGACATTAATTAGTTTTATTAAACTATGATTATGTTTGGTAAATCTAGCGGAAATGTAGTAGCTGAAAGCTGATATAGTTAGTAGCTTAGTATAGAAATGGCAGCAGTAAAGGTAGCTGGAAAAAATAATTGATCAAATTAAAATTGTTAGATAAATACAGCGGAATAGTTTTTTTTGAGGGTCAGCCGAATAGTTGATAGTTGTGAAATGTAAAATTTAAAAACTATAGAAACTGAAATTATTATTACAAAATAAAACAAATAAATGAGGGCATTTTAGGAAATCGAAGTATAATAAGTAGCTTAAATGAAATATATTATCTATGCAACTTATCATTTAAGTCAGCTTAAAAAATAAGTTAGTGGCACTACCAAATAAACTTATGTGGTCAAACTAATGAAATGTCTAGTCAAATAAGCTACTTTGTTTCGTTATAGATTGAAGAGATCGGATGTACTTACGTTAATAAAAAGCCTCTCAAGCATAGGGCACCTTTCGACGAAATTGACAATATCAAGTGGAGTGCAGAAACTTGTGATCTCCATAAGCAATTGAAGTTCCTTTACATGCCAAAGGTAATGCCTTGATCCTCCAGCCGGTTTTAGAAAATTTGAGCATAAAACCTAAATATATAAATCAATGTGGGAATTGAAACAAATGTAGTAAATTTCGGGTTAATATGCTTTATTAATTAAAAACTTTTATTTAACGAACAAGCAGAAATTATGAGATTTAAAATAATCCATACCTCATCAAGCATTGTGCTATTGATGGTGAGAACTCTATTATTATTAAAAATCTTCTGCATTACCCCCAACAATTTATACTTAGGGAGAATAAATGTAGCACGTCTGAAACTGATTATAACGTCATTTAAATGCATCATTGTCCCTTCAAATTCGATATTTGGACGTTTTCCGATCAACCAGAATATCTCTAGAGTTGGAGAATCCACAAAAAGATCGGCAAGCATGGAACATTCACTGATCCTTAGTTCTTTGAAGAACTTCAATTTCTTTGTGACTATAGAAAGTCGATAAAGCTCTATACATTTTGCAATATCTATGCATTCAAGGAATAAGCAGTTTGCAATTACTATGTCGAAAAAAGTTTCCCCATCCATAAGTTTAATATGCCTAAGAGTCAAAACACGCAAAAAATGCAAACTCTTAAAATCGGGAGGGGGATCAAGCGAACAATAGATTAATGTGAGAGATTTTATGAAATCAACATCAATCATTTCAAAAGGGATTTCAAATTGCTCTACATTATACTTTCCCAACAAAAAATCTAGCTCTAAAAACTCGGGTTTTTTTGATAAAGCTTTGTTGACCCAAGTCAAAACATAAGGCTCTAGCATGCATGTATTAATACATAGTTGAAATTTTTTGATTTTTTTGCTAGAATGAAGTGACATAACTTGATGGATCATGTTTAAAACATTGATTTGAGAAAGTTTATATGTCATCTCTAAATCAAAACATATACTTTCACAACATTGCCATGAATTTTCAAACCTCTTAGAGAGGATTGATGTTTTAGTTGCACATTTGATGGGTAAATATGATATGATATGATCAATCACATCATCAGCAAGGAGGATATTTTGTGGGGGTGGTTGACTAGCTTCACCTACACAATTATCTAAGCGACTGCGTTTTCGTGGTCTAGATCTTATCGCCATTGAAGAATTGACGATGAGAAACCGAGAGAGGACACGATCTTGTGATTGATTGTTATTAATGTTTCACATATTTATAATATCCTGAAATTAATTACAATAATCTTTCATGGAAGAAAATCAAGATTTTAATGGCAAAGTACCTTTCTCTGATTATCTTCTATGTTTGATTAATAAAAGAAGGAAGTAATTAATTTTTGTTGCATTTTAATTGGTAAAAAATTAATTACTTTTGCCTTTTATTAATTTCACATAAATGAAAATCTAGAAAATTAAAATTTCCAAAAAGCAAGATTTCTTCCATCTTAGATTATTGTAAATTTGTAATTACGGATTTTCTTACGCGTGCCCATAGGGCACATGACAAAACTGTATTTCAATCCTTAATTAAGTGATATATATTCTCACTTGAGAAAACAAATTGTGAAATATTTTTGACTAATTCATCAGAATATCACTTAATTAATGAATGAAATAGAGTTTTATCATGTGCCCTATGGGCACACGTTAGAAAAAATCCTTGTAATTATTATCTCTTCTTTTTTGGCCTTAAAATCCTGATATTCTTCCATGTAAGATTATTGTAATTAATTTCAGGATATAATAAGAAAAAAAATCTAGCTCTATGAAATTATCTAGCTCTATGAAATTAACAATCACCAGCAATAATTAATTTATTTGGAAAAACATAAATGTGATTTCGTTAATAATTGGAGAAATTCTAACATAATCAAGAGATGTTATAGGCTTTTCACGTGTGCCTTGCACTGTGGATCTTTTGTCCAATTTTTGTGTCTCATTCACTGTACCACACCAATCCTGTGAGAATCTAAAGATTATTTTTATTGATAAAGTTTGTGAAGATCCTATCACATGATTGGTGTGCTTTTTTGGTGTAGTACATAGAAGTGTGATAGAAGATTTGCACTCGTGCTCTTGGACGGTACAATAGAAAAATTGAAATAAGTATGACATATTAGGATCGATATGTCAACTAGTTTATTTATTTATGATAATAAACCTGATCCGGAATCTAATACATAAAATAAATAAACATTAAACCTATGCTTATAATGTGGTTCATGTACCATGGTGAGCATTATGCTCCTCTTAAAAATGGAGAGGTGATCACAATGACTTAAGAAATAATATTTGATTGAAAAATTTGCCTAAAACAATCCCAAATTGCACTAATCTTCTCAATATTATCCAAGTTTATATATTCTCAAAATAATGTTAAGTTTGAACAATGCCTTCTCGTTTTGCACCTAGAGGCCGAACTTAATGCAGCTGGGTAGGGGCCAAGGCCTAGCACGCTCCCCCCCCGGTCATTTTAGTTTTATATTATTTTGTGTTAGTATCTTACATGGAGATCAACATATATAGTGCAATGGTGATATGTGTAGCATTTGAGTCCCTTGACCAGCCCAGAATTATGGAAAAGTGGTTTGTCCCACATTGGGAATTATAGAGTTTACGAGTTTATAATAGATTTATACAATCATACTACCAACAAGATCCTCACCCTCTAAGCCCAAGGGAGGATTTACGGGCTAAAATATGACTTCTAACTTATTAGATTGTATTGCGTGACTTGCATCGTATGGTGGATTGGGCTGTTACATGAGGCATTGGCCCCCCTAGTTTTTTTTGCTCAAGTTCCGCCTCTGTTTGCACCCCCCCTCCCCTAACGAGCAATAAAATCTCAAGTTGTTTTTGCTTCATCTTTTCCGTTATTTGCTCATTCTTTATGTCATTTTCTTCATTGGCTGGGGTAAATCCATATACAATAAAGGATTTTGGTAGATGTAATGTGCATAAGGATTCACTTACGATTAAATTTGCTTATAGTAGCTACACTGTAAGGAAATCGAGATTGAAAATTGAAAATCGCGATTATTTCGAAAAGTTCTTTGAAAAATCAAGTAGGACTTTATTTAAAATATAATCCTCAATAAACTATTGCAAGTGTAACAGCTCAATCAACCATACGTCGCAACACAACCCAATAGGATGAGTAACTACTCCTTAAACCCGATATCATCTCTTGGGCTTAAAAGGTGAAAGTCATGTTGGTAATATCATGGTAGGAGTCTATTATAAACATATCTTAACAACCTTAGTTTTACAAACTCGGCCACTTCAAGAACGCAACGTCCCCGTTGCGCCTAAACCAATCCATACCAATAGTCACTGGTAGAAGATCTATCCTACTAGACGTCTGGTCTGGGATTGCCCAAGCATGCGGTTGCAAAGTTATTCTGATACCATAACTCGACCCACCATGCGTCACAACGTAACCCAATAGGATGAGAAATCACCCCCTCTCTTGGGCTTAAAAGTGAAAGCCTTATTGGTAGTATCATGATAGGAGTCTATTATAAACATATAATAACAACTTTAACTTTCAAATGTGAGGTAAATCAATTTCCATAATTTTGGTGGTTTACATAAGAATTAACATATGAATAGAAAAAAAGAAAGATAGATCTACAGCACAACACAAAGAAAAACAATGATCAAAATCTAGAACTTACCTGGTTAGTGAACTCTTGCTAGTTTGTTAAGAAAATTCATCTGTGATTTAATGGCACAAATTCATGTGTAGATTCATATACTTGATAAATTCTAATAACTGTAAATTCGACAACGAAAATAAAGTTTTATCTGAAACTCTCTTGAGAAAATGGATTATACAAAAGAGAAACAAGGAGAGGTTAGTGATTGGACCAAGGATGATTGATCTATGAAAGTTGCTGGGTTCTAAGAAATAGTGGGGTTTTGGCGGTGGGGAGAAAACCCTATATAGGGTGATTATAATTATATATGAGTAAGAGTTGTAAGAAACAATAATGAGTTTAGAAAGAGTAACAAAGTTCTTGAGGTTAGGAATTAGATCAAAGATGATTGATCAACGAACGTTGTAGGATTTTGAGAAACAAAGAGGCTATGGCGGCGAAGAGAAAACCTTATGTAGGGCAAATATAAATTTGTGGGCAAGGGTTTCAATGAGTTTATATCTATTGAGGTGTAGGGTTTTGAGAAACTATTAGGTTATCTTGGCGGCGGAAAGAAAACTTTGTGTAGGTTAAATACATGGGTAGAGAGTGTGTGGGGTTTATAAAAGCCCTTATTATCACTAATCTAAGACGTGTAGAAAGAGTATGTGAAGTTATTCAAGAAGATATACAAACCATAAAACATGAATGGGCAATGAGATGATAAGGTAAAAACGATCTTCTAAATAAAAGCAGCAATTATAGAGAGACGACATCGTATCAAATGATAACCTTCTATACATGGTGACTTGTAGAGAAATCAATACATCGATAATAAACGCGTTAAATAGCCCGAATAAGAGCATTTCATGAGGCAAAATAATCCATGAATAATGAACTTTCATGCTAGTGTTGAGATCAATCACTCAAAAGACTAAACCCTATTGAAATCTAGAGGTGAAAATGAATTTTACCATGATAAGTCGATAAAGTACATTAAGTTCCTGTTTGATCCGATTTAACTTTGAATGAATCTGATCTGAATTACATGTCTCTAATTTGATCTGAATATCTCTTTTATTAAGTTCAATCAAAAGGCCTTTAGCGTAGTCCTAGCAAAAACTTATTAGCAAATTTCAGATTATGAATCTGGAAAATTATATTGTATCCTCGAGGGTATATCGCATTCTTGTATCCCCTCTAATAGATTTGATGAGCAAACAATGCTGATTTGATGAGCAATGATTTTTTTTTTGTTAACACTGAGTTACAAATTGATGAACATATGTTTCCAATGTAATTGCATACTTTGACTTATACTCCGGAGTATGAAAGATTAATATTTTTTAGTGTTTGCTCCTCAAAATATTAGCGGGTGCTCAACAAATTAGATAAATTGTTCATCGAAATGTCTAGGGGTACGAAAACTGCACATACCCCCAGGGACACACTATAATAATTGTATGAGTCTATCACTAAAAATTATCATCAATTCTACCAACTTTACGAAAAATTTGACCAATTCCTTTCGAACAAAAATAGGAATGTTCCATAATTTGACATTCACATCCCAGTTTAAAAAGTAGTCTCCTTGTTTTACGTTCCACACGCTCTTTAGAATCTCCCCTCATTAGACAGTTGAGCTAGGGGCGCATGGCCATACGCTCACTATGCAGGTACTTATGAGTTATGACTAGGGACGACAATGGGTCGGGTCTGGGTCGGGTCCCATAGGATCCAGACTCGGATCCGTGTCTTTACAAGCAGACCCAGATCCGACCCAGACCCATTGGGTCCAAAATTTACAGATCCAGACCCAGACCCGCCAGGATCTAGCGGGTCTGGGTCTAAGATGGGTCTTTTATAAAATCTAGTTTATCACGTGTAGAACTTTCGGAACTTATGATATTTCCGTCTCGATGGGATTTACGCTCGTTAATGCATCGATGTGATTTGCAATCGTCACCATGGTAGACATTCCTCATCCATCAACATTTCAGAAGACCAAGGGAGAGCGGCACCGGCGGCGGCAACGAAGATGAGATTTTGAGGCGATGACGAAGTGTTTTTAGGCCGCGGAGAAGGGTTGGGCGTGACTCATGAGAAGACTGAGAAATGAAAATGAATGGGGAAGGCTGGGATCGTGAAAACTTGGGTTTTTATTTTTTTTTCTATTTTTTTGGCCGGGTCTACGGGTCCATGGGTCGGGTCTGGGTCTCAAATCAAGGACCCATATCCGACCCACACATTTATCACTAGGTCTGGACCCGACCCATATCCGTTGGGTCTCAAAAAAATGGACCCAAATCCGACCCAAGTGGGTCATGTCCGCCGGGTCTGGGTCGGGTCTGGGATCCATTGCCATCCCTAGTTATGACTACTCGTTCAGTTATGTCAACAATTTTAACATTACACTTTAACAAACAACTCTCGACACGTTTAAATGGACTCGTTTTCTTCGCATGTTACTGGGTCTTATCAATCCCTTTAAACACTGAAGTCAGTCCTCCAACTCTCTGCGTATTCCATCTAACTTGGGCATAATAATCACCCTTCTGAAACAAAGAAACGTCCTGGTTACACTTTTAAGTTATAGCAGTCTAGCACCAAAATCTTACCCCTTAGAGTCTGAAATGAGCACTTCTGCAATATGGTAGTAGAACACTAACTGGCAACTCATAATGGAAATGCTGTACATTGAAAATTTACGTTAGACTACCATTAGAGCGAATGCAGGTGGTGTAGGAGTTCGACAGTTCTCTTAAATTGTCCAACAAGAAGGCTGGCAATGAGCATGTTTCAAAGATCAATCCAGGAAAGTCGAGAACCACCAACCCACCGTCTTAAACTCTACGACTCATCCACAAATTTCCTATCTGAATTTTCACAATTCATGTTCACGCCATTTTCTTCAGCTGAATTGTACGAGAAGCTCCAAACTGTGGTACAGTTTTCATGACCTGGACAAAGAAAAAATGACAATTATTTTCCTGAAGATTACTGTCAACTACAAAGTTATTAGAAATCCAGAGCGAAATATGGCTATACACCGTGATTCATATCTCCACATTATGACTAGAGAATTGATTCTAACAGTGTCAGTAGCGTACACTTGCAGAACTCTTTATCATGTCTTGTACAATAAACGAGAATGATGTCTAAATTCTGTACTCTACAGCTGCTACACAATTATCCATTGACTAGCATCTATTACTCAGCTCAAAATTCACAATGAAGAACTTTATCAAAAGTCCCTGAACGTTGGAGACCTTGGTCGCCCGTTTAAGCTGCAAGTAAGGAACCGAAGATTTTGGTAGACCTTATGGGAGAAGCTTACATTACTATCTGCAGCGGAATTTATTTAAACAGGGTGACATAGAGCAATTTGGAATACAAATCCATTATAAATCAGGAATGCTGGTTCTAGGAGAGTCCATGCGACATACCAGTACACAACTTTCCATCACATGTCATACCAGTATTTGTTCTGATTCTCGCTAGAGAAACTCTGACACTTGAATTATTAGATTGCAATTGATCTGATTGTTGATTGGAAATGTTTATATTGGAACTAGAAGCATGGAGCTCTACATCTTGCAGGTTTCTTACTAAACATATAGAAAGTCAAAGTCCAAGGTTCAAACTTCAGTCTTACTAAACAAAAGCTATACAGATAACAGGGTTTAATAGATACCAGTTTGCACGATTGTTTCTTCTCCATCATCATCAACAGGATTCCCGAACCTCCGATGTCCTGACGAAGTGATGGCCATCGGAAGGAATGGATGGAAGGAAAAACCATTCACTGTATCTGCTCAAGATCACAGATTTAGAGTGGTTAGTGATAGTATTCAATCTGACAAGTAATTTAGGCAGCAATATTACCCTTGTAACTGTAAACACTAATAAGTGGTGTAATTACCTGAAGCAGCTGCAAAACTAGATGTCCATTGTCCACTCTGCAGATCATATATGTGCACCAGACCATCCTGGAACAAGAGGAAAAAGGAACAGGACTAAGACAACTAGAGGACTTTTTTGAACTAATATGGCCAGTTTGAATATTAGCAGCAGCAGAAGCATGAACCTAGTGCCTCAAAGGCTCTCTCCTATGGCAAGGTAAGGGGGAGGGAGGGGGCGGATGTGGGAATAAACATAGACAAAGTTTCATACCTGTCCACCTGTACCGAGATGTCGACCACTGGGCTCAATGTCAAATGATATCCGTTGATTGGTTTGCTCTGTTGATCTATATAACCTAGATGGTACCAATAGCAATAAGAGAGCTTAGGATCAGGCGCACTTCAAGTCCAAACATACCATTGCTTACGCTGGTATTATCAGCCAAGCATTAGGGATTCGAAAAATACTGAGAACACTCAAGAAAAGACATTGAGAAATAGGAACCACCAAAGGCTCAAATACCCAAAGGCATTGGGTAAAGACAAGGCAAAACCCTACAAGCGTAAAGGCACCACGAAAAGGGAAAGCATAATATAAACTAGTCTTAGATTTCGAATGAAAATGCCAGCATCCGAACACCCATGTGGGTCGTTCCACTGCCATCCATCTGATGTAAAATTGTGTCGAACAATGTTGAATTAAACCAAGTTGGCACAGCTGGCTGGTCCAACACTAATTTCATAATTTCAGAACCACTATTCAAGAGAAGGTATTGCTACTTGAACAGGGAAACAGCTTAGTAGATGAGTACTACTTACTTGTACACAACTTCTACTGTATTGCGAACATCCCAGCACATTATGTAAGGATCCTATGTATAAGAAAAATGTTCATATCAGTAAAATCAGTACTTAGGAGTTAATGAAATGAACTTGTGGTGCGATGAGCAAATGAAACGCTTGGAAACTGTGAGACAGAATCCTATGTAACCTTTAGGTTTCATTTATATTTTAACCAAGAGAAGATACCAACTACAGGGTACCCTGATAGAAACCATAGATGACAATAGCTCAGGGACAGTGTCTCGGAGCAATCAACAACTTTCATGTCTTATTTTTCGCACACAGCACATATTCATTTTCTTACACCTTTCTTATCAGAAGGAGTCTTTGAAGCCAAGAATTCATGTGAAAGAAAAAGTGTTATGCACAAAAAGATGATTAAGCTTGCACTTAGGTAAGAAATGTTATGCACAGAACAGTTTCCATTTGCATTCAACTTAACGTGTACATCTAAACACATGGCATTGAGTTTCCGATTGACAGGCACTTAAGGATGCACCTAGCTTGCCTTTCAGTCATACAAGCATCATGAAAAGATTTCATATGATCCCCACCGAATGCTACCCGATTATGTCCTTACAGATAAAACCCAGACAGTTGAGAGGAATTTTTTTTCACCTTTCGAGCACCTGTATACAAGTAGTTGCCATCCTTAGAGAACTGTACCTGAAGAGTGAATAGAAACAAGTTGTCATATATTCTCTCCATCACCAAGAAATCAAAATACGCTCGTCCTAGCAAAAAACTTACACGTGTGACCCCACCCTCTTGGCCATGTAACACATACAAAAGTTCCACATTGTCTTCCCTATATATGGCAGTAGTCTGGTCATAAGAACCAGTAGCAAACATGCCAGAATGTGTTGGAGAAAACGCAATGGCAGATATGATGCCTGCGCATACATGACAAACAAGCGGAAGGCATACTCAAGTTAGTCGTATACGCAAGCAAATCATTAGACAGCAGCTGTATATAAAGGCTATGTTTTAAGACTTTTTCAAATTCCAACTGTGACTTATAACATGCATTACACCAATCGACCATTCAGTGAGCTCCAAATAATAGAAACTCGCAAGCTCACATAATGACTAGAATTTTTGACTTAATCTGAAAGCATTTGGCGGGGGGGGGGGTAGTCCGCCATATTTAAGAGGCAGACTCAAGAGATAGTACAATCTTCGTCAGTGAGAATGAGTTACATTCACATTCGTAAGTAGGAAAATGGTAATCCTGAACAGGTCTTCTTGGACAGCTTGAAAACAAACAACTTCAATTAATGGCAGCTTGAAAAGTTTACCATAAAAGCACAGTGCAGGAAATACTAACCAAAGCTCTGAAGTCTGCATACATATGAGTTTCACTTTAGTCATCTGTTGCTCGTCTAAATTCTCACAATAGTAGTTCACTCCGTAGGATTCTGTGACGATTAGCTAACAAATATATATTGTAGTGATTCATCATTTAATGGCAATTAAAACCCCTTCCTTGCCGCCAAGCTAGACCCTTCTAAGCCTTAGGGAACATTAAAAAGCTCCATGAATAGCCAAGAGATTTTGCAGAAATTGTTACTTTACAAATACTGTACCAGATTGTCCTTCTTTGGATTTTTGAAGAGTAGAATGCTGTACGAAGTCTCGGCCAGGGCGATGTACATCAAAGACTCTTAATGTTTTGTTGTAGCCAGCAAATATCCTATAATGAAGTGAGAACCATGTTATATCATTTTCAAAAAAAAAATAAAAAAATAAAAATCGCAATGACGAGATACCACTCTTATCAACCACTTAATTCACATGGCCTGAATGCCTAATAATAGAACCATATGGCGTTAATCCAAATCACAATGACAAGTCCATAGCATAACATAAAAAAAATAAAAAAGACAAAACATAAAGGTGGCGGAGGAGCTTAAACTTTTAGGCCGGGGTACATAAGAAAATACAGAAAATAACAGCAGAAACTTGGAATGATGAACCTTCATAAGATGAAGCTTACTTGTTTCCAGTAGGATTGAAGGCAATTGAAAATGCAGCAGTTATCTCATCCATGGCATCATAAGCTCGATATGTGCATCGTAGCTGCAATTCATAGTCGACATGAAAAAGCTATTTTGATTGAACAGAGAAATGCAACCAGTTATTTGTTTGACTTAAGAACTTGATTAAACTAAAGAATGGAGAGTGGAGATACCATTGGGAAAAGTTTTAATAAGTTAGCAAGTGTGGTCAAATTAAGGGAATAATGAGCTCATAAGCAAGTAATTTAGGTCGTCATATGACATACACTAAATACACACTAAACAAAAGGAACCTTTGAACTTTAAACATACAGTCATCTAAAAATATAGAAGGCTTAGAAGTTGGCAAAAAAAAAAAAAGTATTCAAACAGCACCTCACCAGTGGTTGAATCCCAAAGATGGACCGGATGGTCTCGAGCTGTGGTTGCAAAAACGCAGCTTGTCGAATCTGAAAAGACAACCAATGTCAGAAAACATTATAACATTAAGGTCCAGAACGACCTTCCTTCTGCCACATTGATCAAAGTGTTGGCAAGCAAGCTCCTTAAGAGAAGAGTTGAAGTTGAGGCATGGAATATGCAGATGCCACCGCAAAAAATCATGAATCATATGTAATCTAACAGCATCCTCCCCCTCCCTCTACCCTCCTCCGGAGTCCAGAGTAAGTATCTAGGAAGTTATATGGGGAGATGGACGAAATCGAATACAAATGTCATATGTACCTGATCAAAGGAACAAACCTGAAGAAGACATGTAAGGATACCAGCAATGGTCATATACAGATTCTCCCTCATTAATCACAAGGTTGGCAGTATATGAATCTGCAGTTGAAGAATACATATCAGAAAGTCATGTGCCTCAAACAAAGACAACCAAAAAAAGTAACCAAGAGCAATAGATGTAGCAAATGTTCATCTCTTCTCAAGCTGGTTTACATTCTCACCTTCATCAGGATTTGACGAGTTAAAGATATCATCGCTTCCATTATCCGGCCTACATGGATAAAAACAAAAAGTTAGAAAATATGATATCGTTTTCTCATGGCTGTAAAACAACTAGATATTACGCACACGGCTTGGATAATTCAACTATGAGAAAGAAAGTCCTGCGAGCAACAACAACATCAACAACATTACCCCAGCGCCTTAAAGGCTCACCATAAGGCGGGGTAAGGGGGGTAGGATGTACGCCCAGCCTTACCCCTATTGAAACGTAGAGAGACTGCGCAAGGATGACCCAAAGCGAAAATTTCTTTGCGAATCTCACTAACTGACTGCGACTTCACAATCTAAGGGCCTGTTTGGCCAAGCTCCAACTTCTCCAGAACTACTTCTCAGAAACAGTTTCTGGAGGAGGAGCTCCAAATTGGAGCTTCTACTTCTGAGGCACAAATTTACACTAGAAGTGTTTCTCAGAATTCAGAAACAGTTTCTCAGTTTTGTGTGTTTGGCCAGTTTCCAGTTTCTAGGACCCAGAAACAGTCCAGAAACACTTCAGGAGCTTGGCCAAACACACCCTAAGAAGCACAGACAGTCCTGGGAACAAAGAAAGGAAAAACATTTACACCTACATTATTCAGAAGCCAATGACCATTTTTTGATATGGAAATGTGCCCAAGATACCATGCATGAGGCCTACCGAACTACAAGAATTTCTGTTGCTTCATTTATATCGATTTCCATGTTCAAGTGTCATGCATCAATCCTGAAAACTTTTACCCAACATGGATTTGTTGATGGAAAATTCAACTATTTAACCAACATATCAAGTCATCATGAACCCCAAGGGTGGCACTGGCACCTTAACCTTGTCTAAATTTGTAGCTCAAAAAGCTATCTCATATCATACTTAAACCACTAACACAAACTACGAGCAATCAATCACGTCACATTGTCATAAAACAGCTAGGTCACTCACACTTGACTACAAGTGCCGGACACAGCTATTTCCTAAAAAAGCTCCAAGCTTTCGGCTTTATATGAAGTTCCAAGGTCCCGTCGGCCATCGGGGTGTCCGACACAATTACATGAATATCAGCAACAAAGCTAACAAGTACCAACAACTCTTTTCTTCCCCCCCCCTCTCCACCCACACCAAGTTCAATTGATTTCGGCCCGAATTAATCAGCGGGCGCTTAAATTTTGCCAATGTATTCACAAAAAAACACAAAACAGCAAAATTACAAGTAAAACACGTAATAAAATTTCATAAATGCACATAAAGTTATGAACTTGAAGCAACAATCTCAGAACAAATTCTGGAATTGCATAATAGAGGGTGGAAAAAGAACTTACAAGTGGAAGAGGCGAAGGGTATTATCGTCAGAAGTGGTAAGAAAAGACGACCCATCTGGTGACCTGCAAAAAACACCATCAATCTCAATCAAATTCAACTCATTTACATGCCAAAAAAAAAAACCCAGAAATTTGAGAGGAGAGAGAAAAAGAGAGAGTACCATTTGACGGACTTGAGGAAGTTGTTGGGGTGAGAAGGGGTGCGAAATTGTTGGTAAAAATGGTAGGTTTTGTATGGAGAAACATCGAAGTTGATTGATGGAAACGTGTATGTTACTCCTCCTTCTTCTTCATTGTTGATACCATTCACCTGCTCTCCGTATTCTGGGAAAAGTTGGTTTTCTTGTTGTTGTTCATGGTGTTGCTGCTGCTCAAGTTCTTCCGCCATTGGAGCTCACTACTACTTCAGTCTTCTTTTCTTCAATTGTGTTGCCTCCCTTATTTTGGGGAAGGGTTCGGGTCGGATTCAGGACGGGTTAGCCATCTTTTGAATAATAACCCCTCTCACACGAGTCGGGAGTTTGGGTCGGGCACCACGGGTAGACCTGTGGCTACGGGTTAGGGCGGGTTCATGGCTTGTTAAGAAAGGACCGGTTCACAGTGTTTTACTAGGGTTTCTGCCTATAGGTTCAACCACGGGCATGGGGAGATACGAAGCGGATCGGGCAGGTATATCACAAGTCAAGTCGAGTAATCTAAGGTAATTATGAGTATGATGTATTATCACGGATTTGGGTAATAAATAACCAAATGTGGATTGTTGTATGTGAGTATCGGTATTGTTATGTAACTATTGGGTGAGAATTGCCCTAGAGCTCGCCTAAAACTGTAAAAGTTATATCGCCTAGCCATATAAGTAAGTACGACTCACGAGTACAACTCGAGAACAGAGTTTGGAAGCAGAGGCTAAGTCTTGACATAACCATTGTCTCACAAATACAATGTTACAAATTTTCAGTCGAGATTTGAACTTTGAAGCGTATACTGCACATTTGCTATCTTCATTGATAGATGAAGCAGTTCTTACTATCTTCAATGTCAATAATAACACAACCCTCCAATGTTTTACAAAAGATCATTTCTCAAAATGATGGAAATGATGGGAAATTTCGCAAATTTGATATATTATCAAATGATATGATTAGTTTTTCTCTAGTATCCCTGGCTGTATCCATATTGGCTTTTGGTTTACAACTGCCCTCAATAATCATGATTCGATCAGACTAATAAGATAAGGGTCATCCTTGTGCTTAGAGTATATAGGAAGCTCAAGAGCTCTCTCAGCCACCCTGCGGTCGTCGTGAATCTTAGCTATGAGACTTTCAAGGGATGGAAAATTCGCCTGCACCATCAAAAGTCGAACAAGTTAAGACAATATACAGACTGAAGACAACATGGGCAGAGGAGGATGTGGTCCCGTAATAGTATACCTCTGGGCGTATGTAACCAACAACAACAAGCCGCAACTCTTCCCCATAAAAGTCGTCCTCAAAGTCATGAAGCAGCCAAGGTTCCTGAAGAAGAGAATGCCAGTCAATGTTTCATCCTAATCATAGTAGAAGAGTAGAATACATTTTAAAGCTTGATCATGGTTTACTCACTATCGTCTTTTCTGAATTATTGAAGTACGGGTTCCAGCCAATGCTCATGACCATCTTGTATATACCTCGTTTAGATAAGCCAGCCCAACCAAAGTATACACCGGATGGATATTCAGAAAGAAGATTTGAATAACCCTCTATAGATAGATTAGCTACAATATATGGAAAAAAAAAGTTAAAACTTTCCAGCTAAATGATTTATTCGGAAACAACAAAACAACAACAGATTTGGGACTCGTCTAACATGAATCGTCATCTGTAACCATCTTAGTTAAAGATCACTGCGAACCAGTAAAAAAAAAATAGTACAAAAGGAGCTGATGCTTCAAATTCTTGAATGTACCTTGGATGCCAAACTTCAAAGTTTTAAGACTAGAATAATTTATTCAAAAGCCACAAAATGATGCTAGGATACAGACCGAATTTCTTTTGGTGAAAGTAAAAGAGTACGGAATAACAAATATAGGCTATATTTTATAATTTATGATTAACTTTGATGTAATGGACTACTACTACGAATAGTGATCCATGAATACACACCTGTGGGGATGCCAAGAACCTTCGATCCACGACCAAATCCTTTTATTACAGGGCCACCCATATGCCAAGTATCTACAGGAAGAGTTTCTTCAATCCCTATATATATAGCAAACATACGATCAGTAATACATGATACCAAAGCAAGGGCCATCCAGGTATTTCAGATTTCTACTTTATTGAAAACTTACAATCGTCAAAAGGTGGCAAGCACCATTGCTCTGGTCGAAAATCAAACAGAGAATTAATAACTTCGTCAGCCGTTGTATAAAGATGAGATTGTTTCGGGAGTGATGGGACAGCAACCACCCCCATTCCAGCAGCCTTGCCAGCTGTAACGCCGGGCCTAAGATCAGCCAATAATACCAAAAAAAATTAAGTAGGTATATAACAGAGCAACTAAGCGAAATCACAAGAGTAAATGCTACTCCATCAGTAGAGATGGCATGATGAGCAGCTATAATCTGTTGGTAGAAGTAGTGCCCTAGTCAGCAGCTATCATACAAAAACTGACATTTGCCGAGTTCATTATAGGGATGAAGACAATGAAGAGCTCCGTATCAACGCAGTTGTCAACATTACAGTGCAGCTCAACTTAACATTGATGGCAATGCCGACGAAAAAGGGTGAAAGAGTGATATGTGGTGTATCTGTGTAATCGTGTATATAACAAGGCTGAGGGCTCAACATAAGGAAAAAAAAAAGAGGGCTGATGGAATGACATCAAACGGAAGTCATCAAAACTACATCAACATCCCACTTCAATATACCTGTCACAGAAGATTTTGATGGAAAATGCAAAAATAGTGAGAAAGCACTAGCTAATTAGTGACCATGTCTGCATCACATTCTGAAAAGGAGGACATCAACCTTTTGCTTTCTAACGCTTGAACATAGGCTCTTATGATTGTAAAAGTACACTCGACAGATGTATTTCATGCAATCTTAACTACTTCATTATATTTTGACAAGGCGCTTACATAGAATCTTCAATAACGAGGCAACTTGAAGGCTCGACATTGAGCTGTTTGGCTGCTTCAAGGAATCTACTAAAAAAAAAGGAAATAAAAAAAGAAGATAGAACCAGTCAGAACACCACATTCAAACTGGTGAAGGAAAAAAGTTTAACCTTTCCATCAAATGTGAGATCAGAAGACCTGCTAAGGATCTACACTATCTGCCAGCATGAAATTATGGATGAAAAGTTCAGATGAGAGGAAATGCACATGACAAGATATATGAGAACCATCAAACCAGACAATATTTACTCACATTTCAGGAGAAGGTTTTGCAGATATTACTTCATCACAACCAATTATAGCTGAAAATGATTCTTTCCAGCCTACAAATTGTCAAAAGAACGGAAATGAGATAATAACTTCAGGAGGCCTATCATAAAGACAAACATGTATATTTGGCAAACTTATCCATGAAATACAACAATGCAACTTATAGACATAACCATCTTGAACTTGACCTACCCCGATGGTTAGAGATTTTCTGCTCTATGGATGATCTGGGAGAGTTGGAGGCTAACGCCATCGGAATACCATGCTTATGAAAATGTTTAATCAACCGGCTGGCTCCTGGAAGAGGTTTTATGTTACTCCAGCTACAATAGAAATTTCAATAGTCAAATTGGCAATAATCAATTTGCTAGAATCGCCAAGTAGACAAACATAACTAGGAACCATACAGATCAAGTAGCTATTCTGACCACAGAATTCGATCAAAGTTCATTGTGAAAGCATACGCCAACTTAACCACAAATGACCCCAAAAAGATTAATCAAAAGATCTAGAAGCGAAATCCCATAAGCAAAGGCAATACAAAAAAGTATCACATAATCGATTTTGCTACATATTACCAATGTACTCATCTTTGTACTGGTACTCGAGAATTTCCTTCACATTTTAAAAGAGAAACTTGTTTCCTTCACATTTTAAAAGAGAAACTTGTTTCCTTCACATTTTAAAAGAGAAACTTACTGGTCATAGCATCTCAACTAACCTGATAAACACAAAGTTTACGAAATTGGCCTGTTTCAAGGGAAAAAAAGGGGGAAAAAAAAAACTGATATTCAATAACGAGATCTGAAGTTCAGTGGTGCCATGACACACAACTTTACAAGCACACCTTAGCTAAAATAGATTGGTTTTAGGAATTATATTCCTGAAGAACATTACCACATTAAGAGAGCTTTAGTGTTAAAAATGAAATTCCACATGTACCAAAAGACATACATAGATTTGTGATTCAAAGGATGTAATTATAAGGAGTGGAATACAAGTGAAAAGCACTTGATAATAGACATGGGCACAGAATAAATCACCAGCAAATAAATTAAAATATGTTATTAATGTGATACATGAAGACCTAGCAGGAATGAGGGCCAGGCAATAGATTAATTACAGATCAGAGAGCAACGGAGTGAATCCATTAAGAAAGTCTTCTGACGTGCAAGGTAGTTCATAATCTTCAACAACAACAGCAGTAGCTTCCAAAGGTGTTTTTCCTACTACCCTAGAAGCTTCTCTCCCATCCCATTGCTTTCCATACTTAACCAAGAAATTTCTCAACACATCAGATATTATTCCATCTGTCATTAAATGAAACTAAATCACCACCAAGAAAAGACTAAGCTCTAGTCTAGATTCTAGAAGCATAAACACCCTTCCATTCCTATGTACTCAAGAACAATACAAAGTCATGTACTCAAATGTTAATTTATTCCTAGCAACTCCACTGTCACATACAGTCATGTAATTATACAAACTGTTCATAGAAATTGAGTATTCAATGCAGACTTCAGTAGAGACATTATGAAAAGAGAACCTCATCACCATCATCAATCATCATCATAATGCCAACCGCCACATATTAATTGGAAGGTTCAGAGAGAAATACCACTATATAACTATAACGTCCCTCACTCCAAGCAAGAAACTTTACAGACGTGTTGACAAATATTCTACCACCGAGAGAGATGCCCGGATAGTCATCAAAACCACAATCTTGCACACAAATTGATGTCTGAACATAGGTCATTGGATATAAATTACATTCGTAATAACCTGAACCCACAGAAATATATTATCACTGAGCTTTCCACCTCAGCACTGTCAGAAACCTTCTAAAATTGATAAATCTCAAGTCTCAGCATTCTTATCTCAGGGGTATATCAAGAAAGAGCTTTGTTTATTGGTGAAAGATTGGTGAGAGTTGAACTACCAAACTTCTCTTGTAAGTGCAAAGGGAGGGTGGAAGCTTGCACCTCCTGACAGAAAGTAAATAGTCAGCTAGGAAGGAGAATTCATCTAACTTTGTTACTTGCAGTCCCTTTAGTTATCAAATGTAAACTCCAAATATTTCTGCTTCCCCTTTAGCCAATGGTTCAAAAAAACCAAAGGCTTTGTTTAAAAGTCGCATTTTGAAAGGCTCCACACCCAAGATAGAACAAGAATTCAATAGTCTAAAACATCCCGCCTCCTAATTGGTGACAGACCATCATCCTGTTTATGGAATTGACAATAACAAATCACGTCTATAAGACTTGGCTACAAGTGCGGGATTCAGGTCTATGACTGGATGTCACAGCTACTCGATGAAAAGTGAGTCAAGTGTTTAACTTAGCCGAAAGAATCCAAGTCTCTAGTCGAAGACTCAAACTCTCCCACACATAGCACTTTGCATCATGACTGAATTTGTCCTCTCTCAGCTGAAGAAAATAAACAAGTCTACCACAAAGTCCCAACCCAAACACAAACTTGGCTCTAACCTAGCTTTCTGCTCAAGCTACGTTTTATGATCATAGAAACACCAACCGAAAGGAGTTGGCTTCGAATGAAGATACAACAGAAAACGAGAAACAACGAAAACTCCGAATGATACTCCATATGAAAATGATGCAGCCAGCATAAACGCACAATACCTGTGTTAATAAGAGTACCATCTAGATCAAGAATGACAGACGACACCAATTTCTTCACCGGGTTCACAATCGACATATTAATACTCATCTCTACCTCTCAAATTAAACCTTTAATTCTGCATTAGCAACACACAATTGGTTATTCCTCTACACAATTATATATCCAAGCCACCAAGGTGCAGGAATCTTCAACAACAATACTTGATACTTCACATACAAGTTTCAACTGCTAATAATCTTCAACATTACACAACTCCTAAACATATTAGCACAATTTTGAACATCACTTCCCAAACTACCCATAACTTTCTAATTCAATTGAATCACAAAAAAAAAAAAAAAAAAGAACAAAAAAAAGATCAAATTTTTATAATAACATAGCATCATTAATCATACATACAAATGAATGACCAAAAATCCACAACAAAATTCAGAAAAAACAAACGAAATTAAAAAAAAAAAATACCTGAAAAGAGAGAGAAAGAGAGAGAGAAAAGAGAAGAGTGATAGTGTATGTAGTTTACTACCCAGAACAAATGGTTAGTTTGATATACAGCGAGTCGAATTTTTGTCGCCTGTGAATATTGGTGTGCAGAAAAAGGTTGGCGCTTTTTACTTGTTTGGGCTTTCATTTTTTGTTGGTTCATGTTCGTGTTAGTGATGATTTTCTGGGCTTTGGGCCTTTTCGTTACGACTTCAAAAGAGTGTTGTTAATCACCTTCTTCTCACGTTGTCTCCGTTTCTTTAGATTGTTTACGTTTGTTTGCAATCAATCAATCAATCAATACTATACCTTTAATAGGCTACTTTCCACGCCTACGTGGCAGCCTTTGAAGGCATCCAGAGCCAAAAAATTC
>JBBYHQ010000014.1:682261-694289 GCA_038382645.1 Spergularia azorica
ACTCATTCTATACCACTTTATAGTCATTATATATTTTCACTCATTATTTTCCAAATTTCAGTCATTATTTCCCAAATTTCACTCATTATTTCTCAATTTTCACTCATTATTTTCGCTCAGTACTGTTCATGCGTGAATAGTAAATCGGGGGGTACGTAGCTCTAGGGGTACCTAATAATTTGCCCTCTTTCTAACGCCATAAGAATTATGGAGCTGCTGTCGAAAGCATCAGCAACCTAAGATTGGGGCTTCCAGAGTGGTGAGGAGCCTCGCAAGCCCCAACACATTGTGGAACCTCGTAAAAGTGCCACGTTACGACCTTTTGGGCCTTCAGAACCCATCAGGATCCATCAGTAATACCTTGGCTAGCAGGATCCTGTCACAAGGGCCTACGCCAGGATGAAAGCTTCTCTATTTTTCGAAAAATATATCTTCGCCTAAGGTGATGAACGTTTATGGGAAGCCGAAGTTCAAAAGGTTGAACCCTATAGAGCCCAAAGGGCAAACTTTCCAGCATCCCCTGAATTGGCAGGGCCCCTTGGTTTAGCACCAGGCCCTATAGCGGAAGGCTTGAGTTGCCCAGGCCCCTCATTAGGTCTTGGATGTCAGCCCCCCTGATTTCAGACACCCCAACCACCCGGGTTCGGGGTCGAAATTTTTAGGGTCTCGAGGTCAGATCCTTAGGCTAGGAACGAGCTCAGATATCAGCATTCAAACAAGGGCCACAACTAGTTTTCAACTGTATGTTTGAAAGCAGTCATCCTCGCTCTAGGACGAGCCTGAAGGGCCGAGGCTATGCAAGGCTCTCTAGGGCCGATGCCAGTTTCATTCAAACAAGGGCCAACTAGTTGCTTTCAGCAGTGTTTGAATGAAACCAGCCCCGCCCGCTGAATCACCAAAGTACCTCAATCGAGAACTATGCACCTTCGAATACGGGCCAACAAGTTGTTTCACAACGATATTCGAAGGCGATAGTCCTTGAAAAAAACGAGCAAAGAAACAACAAACTCCAGGGTCCTAAATAGGACCTGGGCATCAAAAGAAGAAGGAGAAAAATCGATAAAACTCAAAGAGAAGAGCGTGCCTTAGCGCTTTCAGGAGGACCTGAGCACTAAGGAGCGGCAAGAAGGATGAAGGATCGGGCAAATGCCCACCCCATTCAAAAACTCAAAACCCCCAACAGGGGTCATGGCAAATGCCCCCCCTACATGTGGCAGTGGGACCCCTTCTCACATAAACCCTACAAGAAGTATCACTATAAATACCACCATCATTCATTGAAGGAAGGAGGTTTTTTCATACATTCAATCATCATCAATCTTCAAAGATATTTACATCAAAAAAGGATCTGGCAGTCAGCCCCCTCTAAACTCTCTCTCTTAAATACTTTTATATATTTTAGCATCCCCATGTTGGGTTTTGCAGAACATGACTTGGGCGTCGGAGGCTCCGCCCCCCGGGTCGTGGAGTTCATTTTGTAGGTACAAGAGTGAGGACAAGGCGAGTTGCGGATCAAACTCACTTATGGAAGGGCATAATGGTCTTTGTGAGAGGAATTAATCCTCACCCTTGATAAAAGGTTACCTCCTCCCCAAGGGAGAAGACACAACCCTACATGTGGCAGTGGGACCCCTTCTCACATAAACCCTACAGGAAGTATCACTATAAATACCACCCTCATTCATTGAAGGAAGGAGGTTTTTTCATACATTCAATCATCATCAATCTTCAAAGATATTTACATCAAAAAAGGATCTGGCAGTCAGCCCCCTCTAAACTCTCTCTCTTAAATACTTTTATATATTTTAGCATCCCCATGTTGGGTTTTGCAGAACATGACTTGGGCGTCGGAGGCTCCGCCCCCCGGGTCGTGGAGTTCATTTTGTAGGTACAAGAGTGAGGACAAGGCGAGTTGCGGATCGGTCTCCTCTAATGTTTGGGACCCGAGTAAAATCGGTCCCAACACACAGCCCAGAGGGTCCTCTGAAAGTAGGCCTGTAAGCTGAGATCTAGTTTGAAACAATAACAATATAAGTTGAGGCATTGAGCTAATAGTCTATCATTTCATCAAGCTCTCTTACTTTCGCTTGATATTGTACTTAACGCCTACTTGGCACATGAGAGGTAGTTAAAACTGTCGAACTTTGACATGATGAGAGTGGCAAACAAGATTTCAGTTTACACCTTAAGACAACCAGAAAGTTTTTTTTTAACAATGTTTCAATTAAAACATTAAAAAAATGTTGGCTTTCAGAATCTTATGTGTCATTGTGGAAAAGAAACATTTTTGTATAGGCTGTGTGTGAAGTAGTAGTCGACTGAAGAAGCAAAGTAAGACATGCAAGGAACTCTCAATCTTGAATACAATGACCGTTATTTCCAAATAAATATTTTGTTTCAAATACCATATAGCAAAACGTAGAGTGGAAAGACAAAAGAGAGAAAAAGACAAATCCCCGTGCTTTAGCTGCCTAACACATACAGCAAAGATAAGAAGATGAGTCCCAATTTTAAACCCACTCTATCTGATAGCTAAGCAGAAGGCAGCAAGAAGCTTCCCCAGACTCATAGTTACGACAAGAAATACTACAAGCTTACAAGTTAGTATTTCTATTTTCACTACTGCTTTCTCAATTTCAGACAAAAACATTTGGGAAGCAGGGACCCTAAATTGAGGCATTGACATCTCTACGTTGCAAACAACATCGGAATGAGTTCATACATCTTTCATACAGCAATTAACAAAGAATAAGAAAATCTTCACGGAAACTTATGGCCTCAGATTTTAAATTTCGAAAATATTAAATGCCTTGTATTATCTAAAAATAAAATAGCAGTAATGAGAAATGGTTGAAGAGACTGCAAAACTATCTTTAGGCCTTCAGAACTCTCAGATAAGTTTTTCAATAATTTATGGTAAGCAAATAGATGGCAAAAGTTATTTGAAGCAAGGCAGGCGCTATGATCTTGGTGTTCCCAGATCTTGACCAATTTAACCAATTTTCTCGAATCAGATACTGAATTCACATTTCAAATAAAGAAATGTAAAGACCACAAGTAATTGAAGTATCAGTTATAAACTATACAGTCTGACAACACACCAATAAAAGCAGATGCGGAAACCACCTAGAGATAAATCAATGAGGAACAAGAAAATCAGTGCTTACAGTCATATAAAAGGCTCCTCCACCATAGTTTGGTTGGCCTGAAGACTTGTTCTTCCCTCCTTGCTGCTCAATGGGGAATAAAAAAATAGCATGAATATATTAGCAAGCCATGGTTCTAAAACTTGAACGACTAGTTTGCATTCACAAAAGTGCAAAAACCAGAAAGTACCAATTAACCACTTGACAATTTATGTTACCATGAACTCAATGTTTCTAAAGTAGCTTTTTCCAGATGAAACAGACAACATGTGCTTTAAATAATCTAGAGTCTACACAGAGCAGACATAGCATCCCGGGTTATCTTTTTTTTTTTTTTCGATAAGCAATAGCATTCCGGGTTATCTAAACAAGATCGACCAACTACCGATATCAGCACATACCCCCATAGGTAAAGCACAAAGGTTTTGATAACCCTTATCGAAAGTTGAAGAGCTCACAAATCTGACCATCAAAAGCTCCGATACTTAAGGATCCATCCCAACTACTAGTTGCCAAACCCAAGCCCAACCACTCACTGAAGACCAACTTCATTAGGTCAATCATGCACAAAAACGCCCACAAGCAAGCTCTCATCATCTGACACACAAGGTCAGACAGGCTCGTGATATCAGATAAAAGTGTTGTGAATTTTATAACAGCAATTAGCACCAAAATCCCAGAAAACAAATCCCACCACTTATGTCACTCGGTCTCGTGAGAAGAAAGCCGAGCTGCTCAAATGAGTGCCGAACTCATTATCAAACCCAGAAATCACATTGGAACCACCTCCATTTTTACTCATAAAAACCCGTGTCACAAAGTTCCAAGTGATGGCACTAAATTACACCTTAAGAACAAAGAAGAATCCACATTATCACAATAATCAAAATGAACCGACACAACCCACCACATTTCATCCACCTTCTTCAAATCACACACCAAAGTTGCAATCTTTTTTTCCGGAATTCTCGATTCGTTCCGAAAACCTAACAAATCACACACCAAAGTTGCAATCTTTCAAGCAACATCAATCCTAATCACACACCAAAATCAACCCACACAACCAATCCACAAATCAAACCCTCACTCGGCTAATTTCAACTCCAGTAAACCCCACCTAAAATCCAACCCCAGATCTAACAAACTCCACAATAAAAAATCAAATCAAATACCCACTAATCACAATCATTAACAAACTTAAAACAAATTACAATTAATAAAATTAAACAGCAAAAAGAAGGGAACTTTGCAACAAAATTAACCTAATAAAATTAAAAAAAGAGGGGTTTTATAAAAAGAAGCTTACAGAGAAAGGATTGACTTCATCTTCTTCCTCAAAAGGGTTTGGATCATAACGCCCAGCCATTTCTTAGATCTTCCAAACAAAACCCAATTGATTAAATCCCACCAAACTAACCTTAAAAATTATCAACTGAAGAGAGAGAGAAAGAGAGGGAGATAAGAAGAATGAAGCGTATTGGTTAAGGAACAAGTAAAGAAATGAATTAAATAATAATATGCTACTATTAATAATTAAGAAAGTACACAAAAATGGAAGCAAAAAAATCTTACTACTATAGAAAGGAAGGGTCTTTGGTCAGCAAATTGTTTTGGGGTTTTGAAAAGTTGGGGATTTGGCGAATTTTTTCTCAATTAATTGGAAGTGTGAATGTGAAGATATGTGAAAATGGGGGGGTTTTATTGAATTTATTTGTTCGTTTCTTGAACAAGTTAGGAGCAAATACGACTAAAGGTGGAGGAAGTTGTACGACAGATTTGTTTCGCTGGCCTTTGGAATCCTAGATGCTCGTCTACGCCCGTGTATGGTGGAGGAATCAGAAAAGAAAGTTAATTAGATGAACGAATAGTCGAGTACTTAATATAATGATTTACGACACTGAGGGTTAATCAAATCCTAATTTTAACTAGTTTTCCCTTATATTTACGCTAAAATTAAAGATTGCTTTGAAACTTGAAGAGGGTCGTGGCTAGGATAAGCCCTCCATTGGTTACACTATTGCACGTCTACAGACCGAATCAAAGTCTGTGTCGATCTTACTGTATGGATCATTTGAGTTTCTAATAAGTTTATTTGTTGTTCATTAGGGGTTTTGGAACCCAACAAACCCCGGTATAGTAGATGCAAAACTATTGCTTAGATCTCAGCATTTGGCTAGCTTTTTTCAGTTAGAACGACAGTTTCACACTTCTACAGTTCTGATAATACATTAATGATATCATTTTGCTTGATTGATAGGTAATGTGGTGAATGAATTACCATAACGATCATCACAGTGTCGTAAATCATTATATGTTTCTCCAATCCACTTGATGTGCTAGATCATTAAACAGTCACGAAAATAGAGATCAACGATTGTAGCATTTCATATCTGGCAAGAAGTGGCGTGGGGGAGTCTGGGCGAGCTGGGCTTACGCCCAGGGCCCCATTTTCTGACGTAGTGATATATACAATTTAATATGTCAAAGTAGCATAATGTTTAGCTTGGCCCAGTGGTTAAATATTTCAGAAAAGTGGTATTGTTGGGCTTGCGTGATTCGAATCCCATTGTTGCTGTTTTATTTTTCTTCACAAGTCTTAGTTTTGTAAGATTTTTTTCACAAGTAAACTTAATAAGGATTACGATATTGGAATTTCCGAATGATTTTCACTATTAGCGCTTGTTACCAACTTTAATGGGCCCCAACCTTGGAGTTTCGCCCATGTTACCGGTTTTAAGGGCCCCGGCATTGGAATTTCGCCCAGGGCCCCCATATACTCCCACACGGCCCTGCTACACACAATGACTTCTCAAACGTCATTTGTTGAATGTTCATCTCATGACAATTAAGTTAAAGAGTTTTTGCTCTCATTCCAGAAGAAACACATGCCAAGTATTTGTCAACCTTTTGTTCCTCTTCCTTAAATCGTTTCAGTGTTGGCATGAGGTAAAGCACTTTGCGAATGGTTTGGCTATTTAGCTGATGTTAGCATGCCAAGCTTTGGTCAATAAAACACTAAATTAATCCATCATCAAACCTTAATGTGTAAGACAGTACGATGTACTTCACAATTATTTCAGTCATCCTAGAGTCGAGCACGTCTTGGTTTTCGCAGTTTTGTACTCTGTTTCGTATCGAGATCTTAATCAGTACAAAATGTCTAAACTGAAATAATGAATTAAACAACGTGATCCTGCGTAATCATAGAGCAGCAGCATTACATTTAAGACTACGTGTATATATATATATACAGAGGTTACAAATTCAGCTACCGAGATGTACGAGCAAGAAAATATTAAATTATATACCCAACCCGTGTACGATACAACCCTCCATTTAGTAGAGGTAAAAACTACTAGGTTGATCCACGAGTGTAAGACCAATCAACTTAACTCATCCACCAACACAATTGTGAAAGAGGCTAAAAGCCATGATATATAACATGTATCAAACGAATGTCTATCAGAATAAGAACGCTGCTCAGATCAGTATGGGATGATAGTCTTAGAATGCAGCTCTCATTGCGCCTTGTGCAGCCTCTTGCGCTGCCTCATTTGTGTTGCCTTATAATTACCACGGCCACGGAAGTACATGTGCACTTGCTGCAAGTTCATACAATGATAGTTCTCAGGACAACAGGAAAAATCTAGACTGTGTACGGTACATTTTGAGGAGCAACACTACTACAATACAATTTATAACAGAGGGAAAGAGTATATACCTGCAAGACCCATACGCTCAGCAGTGACTCGAGGCAAAATAGTCCAAACCCGACGAAGTAGAAGATCTAACCCACCCCAAAAAAAAAATATTAGGAACACAATGAGACTACAAGTTAAGTGATCTCGTTGAAATATGCAGGCAGGAAAAGTGAGCAAAAGATTCAAACTTACCCCGACTAAGTCATTGCAACCGAGGTGGAGGAAAGGATTAAGTTAACCCAACGTAAGTAAGACGAATGAAAAATCTTATCCAACTTGGTTAAAGAGGGTTTAAAGACGACGTATGAACACCATATCACTTACGCAAGAGATTGCCCTTCAAAGACGATAGGAGGAGAAACAGTAGCAAAGACGACAAAGCCAACGTGGATCTGCAAAAGGAAAGTAGTAAAACCAAGATAAATAGTGTGCTTTTGGAGAGTTAGAGCACAGCAAAAAAGCCGCAACCATAACTGTTAACTTACCATACAGAACAGGCAAACCCTGTCGATGTTCATGGCACTGTCAGTCCTGCAATATAATAATAATCAGCAGACTGTTGTAGTGAACATCTTCAATGTAAATAGAAACAGCCAGTAGGCAGTAGCATCAAAGTACCTGAAAGCTCGGTACAGTGGGCGGTACCACGACTACATATGCACCAGGGATGCCTGCTACGAAGTAGGAAATAGCCAGGAACCAGATAGTAGCATCTGTAGAAAATCGTGCAACGAATTAGTATCCACATAATCCATAGTCAATATGAAAATGCAGTTAGATTGGAGAAATAGCAGCAGCAGCATAAGCTTACCAACACCACCATGTATCCAAGCAGTCGTAACTGCTACTATATTCCACGTGAGGCATAACGTCAGACCTGCACATAGCCGATCCTGAATAATGTCAAATCACCCGGCTAGAATACTTTTGAAGAGACGCATATATGTTGAAGTATAAAAACATTGTGCGTGCCCTAACCATCAGTCTAAACTTTTGGTTCACTTGGTGCTTTAACAGCATAAGAAGTCGATCAAAACATACAGTATGCACGCATTACAGCTATTAAAGAAAGCCTAAGGTTAAAAGGTGAGAAGTCACCAACAAGCTAAGTTGAGCTACAAACAATGAACATACCCTATTTTTGCGAAGGTTACAAATATGTAATTATGCACTCCGATCCATAGCAAAGAAAATTAACAAAGTGATCACTTAGACAAAAAGAACGTACCTAGCAATGCTGAAAAAGCTGTGTAGCATAAGCGCTGTAGATGAAAAGGTATTTCATTACCAATATCATGATGGATGATAGGGAAAAACGGAGGCCAATTCTTCTCCTCATTGCCATAATTTGGTTGGCTTGAAGACTTGTTCTTCCCTCTTTACTGTTCATTTGGGAATAAAAAAAAATAGCATGAAAATCATGGTTCCGAAACTTGAATGCCAAGTGTGTTAGCTTCTGAAGTGTTTCTGGTCTATAAACTGAAATTTGAAAACACCCAAACCTGAGAAACTGTTTCCGGTTTTTGAGAAATACTTCTAGTGTAATAAAATTTCATCAGAAGTAGAATCTCCAATTTGAAACTCCTTCTCCATAAACTGTTTCTCAGGTGGAGAAGTTTAAGCTTGACCAAACAGACCGTATTTTTCACTCTCAAAGTGCAAAAATCAAAAAGTACCAATTAACCACTAGACAACTTATGTTCCTATTTTTTGACGGGGATAATTTACGTTCCTAGACTAGCTTTGTCCCCATGAAACATACATGTGCTTTAATAATATCGAAGAGAGTAGAAATATTGTCTGGAGTCATCACTTTTATAATAATAACACCACAAAAACACAAATTCTAGTATGAGACGGACGACCTCATACACCACTATATGGACTGGACTTTATAAAGAGTCCAACCTATTTTACGGAGAGAAATGATTGACTTTATAAGGTTTTATGAAGAAGCTCACAGAGAAAGGATTGACTTCATGTTCTTCCTCAAAAGGGATTGGATCATAACGCCCTGCCATTTCTTAGATCTTCCAAGCAAACCAAACCCACAATTGATAACTTTGCAATCAAATCAAATCCCACCAAACTAACCTTAAAATTAACTTAGAAAACAGAGAGAAAATTAAGAGGTGTATTGATTAAGGAACACGTAAAGAATTAAATAAAGTACTCCATAATATGGGTTTTAATAGTTCAGAAAGTACACATAAATTCTAGTGTAAAGTATATATAGAAAGGTCTTTGGTCAGCAAAAGATCATATTGAATTGTTCTGGGGTTTTGAAATTTCTATTATTGCACGTCTACGGTTTGAAGTCTTTGGATCAAAGTTTGCGTGATCTTCTATCTCACTATGTAGACTACTCGAGTTACCAATAATTCATTTGTTGTTCATTAGGGATTGTGCTTCGGAACCCAAATAACCTCGCACGACGGGTACAATACATGCAAAATTGTTGCTTAGATCTCAACCTCTGGCTTAGCTTCTTACAGTCACGAGAATAGAGATCGAGGATCGTTAGCATTTGATTTCTGGAAGCCTACAAACACGATGTCTTCTTATTTGTTGTGTGTTCATCTCATGACGATGAAGTTCAAAGGTTTCGCTCTCATTCTAGAAAAACAAGACCAAAAGTATTATGATTTGTCAACCTTTTGTTTCTCGTCCTTTAATCGTTTCGATTTGGCAAAATTGAGCACTTGCCGAATTGTTTGGCTAATTAGCTGATGTTAACACGGCAAGCTTTGGTCAATAAAATACTAAATTAATCCATCATACTTTAAAGAGTGCAAGATAATAACGATGTACTTCAAAATTATTTTAGTTATCCTGGAGTCGAGCACGTCTTGTTTTCACAGTTTTGTTCTCAGTTTCGAATCGAGATGTTTGTGGTTTGTAAATTGTAATACTTATTTGTGACACTCAAGTCGAAACCTGGTAGAAAGACAGTTTTTGTGTCCAAATTCTATTAAGTCCAAACGCATTTGGAGTCCAGTGTAGGTCGTGATAGGGTCATTTCCATCACCCTTACCATTGCTCGCATAACATTCGCTGAATACTGAATCACAGACGAGGAACAAGAAGGAAAAGGACGGGAAGAAGAAGAAAGCTAATACACACAATTTACAAAAATGATACTGAAATAATGAATTAAATAATGTGATCCTGCGTAATCACAGAGCAGCAGCATTACATCTAAGACTATGTATAATGATTAGCGCGAACCTATGAGCACATGAACATTAGACTCGTCAGTCTGATGTCCGAGACGACCCTGGCAGGGACGACTTCTTATTCATCGTCCAATTCAGGCTCTACCATTCCCAATTCTAGTGAATGGGTTAAACCAGCTCCTCCTTACATACGGATCCACCCAGCTTTCGTCCTCCTTCACAGCTTTCTCCCAACGTTCTTTAAACACTTTAAGCTCAGATGTCGATTGTCTACGAACCTGTTCCATTACATAGAGGATAAGTTTGGTTTTTGTTTAAGAGTTATCAATGAAAATGAAAACATCAGAAACACAACTAAATTTCTAACTAAAATCTATGGCATTTTCCCTAAATCAACTGAAGAACATGACGAGCGTAACAAAGAAACACATGAATGGTTTCGATTTCTTCCCTGGCACATTACTAGTTCAACAGTCACAAAGAGATTGAGAACAATCGACACTAAGCTTGAAATGGTAATATTTTAAACTTCACCCTCACAAAATGGTTCTCTAAGACTAACCTCAACACGCATATCGATACCACTTGGGCGCTTCTGAGTACCTGTAGTTTTTGGACCCTGCATGAAAATAATCCAATGTCAATAACACGAAACAGAACAGATGAAGTAATAAGAACCATTTAGGTTTGTATGTAAACTGAGTTCACGTATGAGTACCCTATCAAAGCAAAAGTAAAGAATCCAAGTTGCAAAGACAAAAATGAGAATACAGCAGTTGCCGCTTGATATACCAAGGAACATGATAACAACTAGTACTAACCTTTTTCGCTGATGAACCACCTAAAGATGGTATGCCTAGATGAACAACATATTCACTATCAACGATTCCTACTCTCTTAGTTCTATCGCCCTGTCAATGAAAAGGGTGAAATGATTAGACAAAAAAAAGTGACATTACATTGGGGGCACACACATTACACAACATGCATCACACAGACCATATAATTCATCTGTGGATCCCCTATGGAACACTTTATCGCAATGTTATGGGCAATCTCTCCGAAACAAAATAAATATCACCATCCGTACCCCAGCAGACAGTTCTCTCAGGTTTGATTTGCTATATAGATAATCATACTACAGCTAAGAGGTAACATGACGAACAACATAAGACCTTCAATGATCGCATAAAGTGATAGAACTACGTCAGGCATCCGTTTCAAAAAAAAAAAAAAAAAGAACTAACCCTAGACGGAATTAAAACAGTAAATCCAGAAAATACAAGCGATGAGTTACGCGTCCTTTTCTCAAGTCCTAACAACGTATATTATAACGAGCATCCAGACTAGTGGCCTCCAAAATGCTACACAGGAACCTAGCAGTTGTAGCAGAACCACCTCCAACACTCAAATGACTATCGCGATACCTAATTCAGTACCCTTGATGCTTCTCAACGCAATTCAGTTCCATTTACTTCCATCACAAAAGTCAGTAGCTCCATCACCATTTATCCTTTTTACAGTACACCGGGGAGATAGGGCTAGAGAGCAGAAACCGTGGTCAGTGACACTAATGCAGTTTGTACCTTTTTGGCTTTCACTATCCATTCCGTTCAACGTAGTCAGCACAGGAATTTAAAGTGAATTAGCAACAATTCTCCTTTCTGCTTTAAGCCACAATCCAGTAATATATATCCCATAGCCATTATGTGTCCTTCAATGTTTTTCTCTCAGAATGCATGTACCACAACATGAAACAGTGTCTATATGGTTCATCCAGTAGACGCTACTGATAATAGTAGATAAGAACAATAGTAGAGCACAGTGAATCTTAGATATCAAATATACTCCGGAACTTTCAAATATGAGAGCCTTCCAACTTGCTGCAGTCAGCAGCAACAACAACAACAACAACAACCAAGCCTTATTTCCCAAAATGATTTGGGGTCGGCTAACATGAATCGTCATCTAGTAACCGTCTTGTGTACGCCATGAAATTTCGAAA
>JBBYHQ010000014.1:694389-730114 GCA_038382645.1 Spergularia azorica
TATATAATGACTACAAAATGGTATATAATGAGTGAAAATTGAACCGGGGGTACGTAGATCTACGTACCCCTGGGGTATCATATACCGATTGTTTATTCCCTTATAGTTGCAAACTGGTTGCCCGTTTTAGCATATTGGGGCCCCCTTTGGCATGGGCCCCTGGGCATTGCCCGGGCTCGCCCTACCTCGGAGCCGGATCTGATAATGAAGGTTTCGTCTTTATGTTTCGCCTAGGGGCCGTGATTCTATCAGACGACCGTGGAGTTCAATATAACGTCCATTGTAATGTATAAATCATCATTAAACTCTGTTTGATAAGACTTGATAAAATATGTATTCAGATCCGATCAAAGTCATTCAACTCAAATGAGATTTTCATTCAAATCAAATCAGATCATGATTATTCAAATAACGATCAATAAATCTAGTTCTTATTTTGGTGCGCTTCTTTGGGCTATGGATTCCTCCAATTCTCCTTCTCTTCGTTAGGAGAATTGGAGTCAGGTGATGTTGCTCTGCTACAACGCATTCAGCGGTACTCAGGGACGCAGGACATTGGTGCGCAGGCTGCAGCACATATTTTCACTCGTATTGGTTTTTCTATAGCAAAGGGTGTGGGGGCCCAGATTGTTTTGCGGCTCCCAACCAACTTTTTGTAATTTATTATTTATAATTAATATATCAATAAAATATTCATTGAAATATGATTCAATTTTCAGCAGATTCAAATCAGATCAGATTAATTCAAATCATATCGGATTAGATCAGATTCATTCAAATCAGAAACATGCCGACCTATTAAGAGAACCCTAAACTATTTCTCCATCTTTCGAGGATTCAAGTCATATGCGGTTCATGTGTATTGCCGAACAATGTAATTAACTACAATCACGATTTGACACTTTCCACACTGCTTGTAAGACCCCAAGATTTTGGAAAATGTATTATGGATATTCAGTTTGTGCGACATATGCTGGTCGAGATGTTACAATACTACTTTAGTTGATAGAAAATGACCCATAACATTTTCTCTTGAAAAGTAAAAAAAAAAAAAATGCAACATGTCAATGTCTAGTACTCAACTGCATTTTTTTGGTGTAGCGTTGTTGAATGCGTTTTATGGTATAATGTAGGTCAAGCTACTCATTGTAAGAAACGATAAAGCCAAAGGATTGGAGAGAATAAGCTCCTGAGAAGAAAAAAAACACTAAAGACTTTTGGCTTCAAAATCAACTTCGATGGCTCCTTCTTCAACTTCTCAGCTGCGGCATGAAGCATTTTCCGCGACTCTCAGGGTGTTATTTGATGGTAGAGCCTTTAATTTAAGCAACTTTTCGGTTACGATGGCTGAGGCTTGAGTTTCTAGGGCCGGTATCAAACTTGCTAATGACGACGGTGTTCGTCAGCTTCTTATTGAAAGAGACAATTTGATTGTCATTACGGCGGTACAAGGTGCTTATTAAATCCCTTGGAGCATTGATTCGCCCATTCAAGATATTAAAGCGACTCTCTTACCTTTTGACTATTGTGAGATTAACCACACATGTTGCGGGAAGGCAATATGCCAGCACATTGGCTTGCCCACTCTATCCTTAATCCGCACGATGAATACTCTTCTTTTTGGTCATGTGCTTTTAATTTTGTTGTAATTAAATTTGATAAGATAGGGGATACTCTGGCAAGAAGGGTGATCTAATCTCGTTCTCTTATACTCGTTTACCTTTTTTTTAAATGTTAATTTTTTATTTAATAATTATAATAAATAAGAAATGACAAGAAGTTTGTAAGGAGCCGTGAAACAATCTGGGCTCTCACACCCTTTGCTATAGAAAAACCAATACGAGTGAAAATATGTGCCGTAACCTTTACACCAATGTCCTGCGTCATGTAGTACTCCCGAATCTGCTGAAGCAAAGCAACGGCACCCAACTACAAATCTCCTAACGCACAGAAGGAGAAATGGAGAAAGTCATAACCCAAAGAAGTGCACCGAGTCTCATACTTAGTACACTTACGATGAGCCGCAGCACGCACAACCCCGGCCGCTTGGCTCCAAACCGATTAAGCCAATAGAGTTAAAGGCGGTGAATCAGTTAAATCGGCACACACGTCACGCCCACCATCCCACGAATATAGTAGCACAACCACAGGACGAAGAGGCCCGACATCAGTGTCGACAAACCCAATATCAAACTCCTTCCGAGCCGAAATCCCGGGCCGATAGCGGACGACTACAAAGGTGTCACAAAAAGCATTGTGACGATGCTTGATACCCACGACACTACATGATCGCCAAAAACATCATCACCCAAAGTCCGCGAACGATGGCACATGACTAGAGCTAGCAAAAATCAACTGGACCCGCTAACCCGACCTGAAAATGACCCGCTTAGTGTAGGTTTGGGTCAATAGCTCCTAAACCGTTTAACTAAATGGGTTGACCTACCCAACCCGTTTAGATAAATGGGTTGGGTTCAGGTTGTGACTTTCAACGTGAAAATAACTCGATCTGGCCCGCTTACATAAACAGGTCAAAAATGGGTCAGGTCTAACCCGGGTTGACCCATTTATACGAGAAAAAAAAATGAAAAATACAAAGAAAATTCACCTAAACGGGTCAAAAATGGGTCAATTGGGTTGTTTAATGGGTTGGCAGGTTGGGTTGACCCATTTGACCCGTTTAGAACCTATTTAAATGGGTTGGCAGGTTGGGTCGGGTTACCTATTTATAAGGCAGGTCGGGTTCTGGTTGCAACTTCTTGACCCGTTTAGTAAACGTGTTAGGTTCAGGTTAGAGGATATCTAACCCGTTTATATGCCGACCTGGGTCGGGTTGACCCAACCCGACCAATTTGCCAGGTCTACACATGACACAACCATAAGTTTGACCATTCATGATCTGCCCTAAGCTTGAAATCTGGACCACCTGAAACCAATCCGAACAATGCTCACCCTGCTGTGAATGCCATAAAGCCAACTAACGCGGTGTGAGAGAGAATACACAGGCAGTAGTCTGAGTGACCTTCGTGAAATAAATGCTTGCCAGTTTTTTAAGGAGTCTAGGGGCAGCAATACAAGCGAGTGACGCCAATTTTTATTTGTAGCTTACTAGCTTAGCATTTTGCTATTCCCAGATTCAGATTCTTCGCTGTTCGTGGAATTCTTGGAGTTGAGAAGTTCTTAGATTAAATAGGTTGTCGATCTACCTCACTCGCCTGTATAAAATTCGCACGATCGAAGTAATGATATTTTTGGACGTAAGTGCTAGTGTTCTCCAATAGTCTCATTGTAATAGTAGTAGAAAGTTACTCTTTGTCTATATGTAAGATCTTTATACTAGTGACTAGTGAGTGTCATCGACGAGTTAAACATGAAATTGGGGTCTGATGTTTGCAAAATATTATCGTTTGGGGTTTGGATATTTTTTTTGATATTATTTGGGGTCTGGATGTGGTGTTCCGTTTGTTCCGTCAGTCTCTTCTCCCTCTCCTCTCTCCTCTCTCCTCTCTCAAAGTATCCCATTTCCCCCTCCCTCACTCCGGCACAACTCTCCGATACAATAAAAAACGTTGGACCCTTAACAGAAAAAAAATCAGAAACATCAGACCCCATTTTCACACTTCTCTCGTGTCATCAACCATGAATGTCTACTTGTTGACACGCGTGATAAACAAAATCAACAATTTTTACATTAAGATTGAAAAAATCATTGTTGAAAAGAACAATTATAATTGTAAAGAGCCAAAGACAAAGAGCTCTTTCACCCTAGGATGCCCATCGGTTTGATGAGCAAGCAACACTAAAGCTACATGACCTATAAACAAGAAGCTCGGACGGATATCTGGAGATCACGAACATGAAGATCCGTCATTGCGGCCTAGGGCATTACACATTAGTAGTACAATCAAGTTAGATTACACTGTTGGATGATGATATCAGAGGTACAACTATATTCGACTACCTGGTGAGGACACCGTGATTGCTGCCTTATACTTTACGTCAACATTCTCTCTGTATCATGTTTAAGAGATCCTGGACGATTTCTGACATCGGTGGCCTAAACTCTGGCTCCGCCTGAACAAATCAACGGGACATGAGAGGAATAATGTTAGGCTATAACAAGAAATAGTAGGATGTCAAGGAAAATCCTGACTCTGTATCTTCTATTGAAAATTTGCATGTCTGTCAATATAAGGTTACCTGGACACACAAAGAAATAATGTCTGCAAAGCGGGACAGTGATTTGGAGGGGTATGATCCGTCTAGTGAGGGGTCTACCATCTTTGACAATGCATCTATGTCATGTAGCTGAGGAATTGCCCACCGAACAAGAAACTGTTCTCCTCGAGGTCGTGCACTACAACATTAAAAAGAATGTGTTTATGCATCAATGAGATAGTTATTGCATATACATCGTTGACACTGCAAGTCTGAAACTGAATACTATCGAGAACTACATCTAAAACTAACCTGTCGTAGGACTTCCTGCCAGTAAGAAGTTCTAGCATGACAACCCCAAAACTGAAAACATCACTCTGAAGAGTGTAAGTTCCTAGCTCAAGCTCTGGCGCACCATAACCGCTGGATGACTGCAAGACCAGAACATGTTGATTTCGTTGGAAAAAAATTTTAGATCATATATGAGTTCATATTCCCTGGAAGAAGAAGTACCTGAGCTGTATAAGAATCAATCAGAGGACCCAGCCCGCAGTCTGAGATCAGAGGCTTAATCTTATCATCAAGGAGGATGTTGATGGCTTTACAATTCTTATGTACAATGGCGGGTTGACAAGTCTCGTGCAAATACCTTCCAGAACAAAAGACCAAAGTTAATTCCTTTTGCGTAAACAAGCAGTAACAGTTCCTGGGTACTCAATTGCCCTCGAGCTTTTAGCAAAGTAAAGCCTTCTCTATCTACTTGGAAAAATGACGTAATCTATGTGAGACTTACTCGAGGGCTTTAGCAGCTCCAAGGGCTATTCTAACACGTGCACTCCATGATAGTTTTTTATGGATCTCGTCATCAAGATGCAGTGCGTCATAGAGAGTTGCATTGTTGCAATATTGATACACAATTATCCTCTGCCCATACTCAGAGCAGTATCCAACCAGCCTGACAACATTTTCATGCTGTATTTTTGAGATGAGAGAAACCAGCTGCGCAAATTCATCTTCGCTCTGCTGTCTAGCAGCTGCATCATTGAGCTTCTTCACAGCCACAACCTGCATAAGCAGACACAGCCTAAGGTAATCCGATCCTCTCTACAAGGACAATACACACATACCAAAAATGTACATATTAAAAAAAGATATGAAAATGCAGCACTTCCAAGTGACATGGTTTATAGCGCAATGCAGAGACATCATCAACACCTAAAATAAAAAAGACAGGAGGCAAAAAAAGACTGATGCACAGATATATACTCCACTTTCTAAGCACAAGAGTGTGCATACCCCCGAGTTATGTAAAATTAGCAGTAAGGGCACTGTTGAAAGCAGAAAATACAGTTTGTAAGAGAAGCCTAAAACAATGGCGTGAAAGCAAACATACTATAGAGGCAAGAACACCAATTTCAGCATAACTGAGGTGTACACGTATATGATATCTATCCATCACAAAGAAAGATTGGTTTCTTCTCAAGAACTTTACCTTTCCATCAGGCAGTTCAGCCATATAAACACTGCCGAGCATGCCATTCCCTATAAGATTATCTTGAGAAAAGCTATTAGTACACTGTTGAAGTGAAGCAACGCTGAAAGACTTCACAGAGCTCGGAAAAGAAGACATTTGCGTAGTAGTCTTAACCGCAGGTGTCAATGGTTTCAGAGTAATGTTTTCATTAGAAAAGTGACGAGGAGGTGGCACAGGGTGGGTTGACATAGTACTGACATCCATCCCTGTCATGTCTATGGTATGAGCATCCTTACTCACAGCAACTGGGGTAATTTGTTTTACATCTGTCACCTGCTTATGTTCTGCGTTGCTCACAGTAGGGATTTTTATAGATGTCTCTTGGGACGCTGGACAAACAAGGAAAAACAAATAATATAATTTTCAAGTCAAGATCAGTTCCCAAAAGCAAAAAAAGAAACAAAACAGAACAGAATAAATTATCATGTAAGTCATACCTTTACTAATTTGATTCTTTGTTTTAGGTAAGGATTCGTCATATTTTGGTTTCTCTACTGCCCCCTCGTAAGAATTCTTAACATCCCCCTGGGAAAGTTTATCATCAGTTTGTCTTCTTTTGCACCATCGTGCAATACCAAACCACAAACCCAACACCACAACAAGAAGTACAAAGACCACGAGAGCAGCAGCCAATATAGTATTTCTGGTTTTCATGTTATTCGCGGACTGTGCAGGGGTTGATATCTCTGGAGCCAGTGAAGTATTTATAGGCTGCTTGTGTGTTTGTCCAGGTGGTATATCTCCAGGTACAGATGAATTTGGCGCTGTTGGGGATGCAGCTGGAGATGATGGAAGAACACTGGTATTGAAGGGGTTCCCGGTGCCTCTGCAATAGCAACAAACATGAACATTACACACTTAATTTAACTTTGAGAACAGATGAAGAAAAGCTATCACGTTTTTCAAAAAAAAAAAAAAAAAAGATATGGCGAACAGTTTTAGGAGGCAAGCTTCGCTGCACTAAGAAATCTTATTAATAATACAATCTCGCTTCAGAGGCCGCACCTGAAACCTGGAATGCTGAGCAGTTTAGGAGGTATAGGACCAGAGAACTGATTGTTCATTACATTTCTGCACAACAACTATAGATGAGAATTTGACCAACAAGCATTTCACTAATTTAAGGGCGATTCTCAGGATCTTACACGACTGTCAAGGGGAGGTCTTGTAAGACATCAAGGAGTCCTGTGAATTCATTATACTGCAAGAGCCTGCAATGGAAGAACTTGGTAAGTGCTTAAGACGGAGGCAATATGAAACGCAGTGCGACAGGAATACTCACAGCGTTGTGAGAGCAGATAAATTCCCCATTGATGGTGGCAATGGACCACTTAAGATGTTTGCAGAGAGATCCCTGCACCGATGGAGTGAAATGATAAGCAGTTACACAACACACATCGACATAAACGTCGAGGGAAAGCTTTCAGGCATGAAACGATTTTTACAAGTTTATAAGTCCAGTGAATTGCTGAAAGCAATCAGGTATCTGCCCCGTCAAATTATTCTTGTTTAGTGACCTGAGGGTTGTAGCAACCAGGCATATTAGAAGTTCTTGAAATAGCAGCAAGAATAGCCTTTTCCATAATATTAAGGGAAAAGAAATCAAGGAACTTACAAGTCTGTTAACTGGCTTAACGTAGACAAGTCAGGAATGCCTCCAGTAAACTGATTATCAGAAAGCATGCTGAAACAAACAATGTTAATGTGAAAAAGACTCAGTAAACCGTATGAATGAAAAAAAAATAACAAACCTCATAGTAGAATTAGAGAAGCATGATAAACATAAACAACTAGAACGAAGTTTCACATACAAGGTCTTCATAGTAGGAGGCAGATTCGCCGGGATGGTACCTCCAATATGGTTGCCACTGAGGTCCCTATCTCACATAATTATCTTAGCATCAGTAACCTTTATCCAAAGATTCAAGTAAAGTTCTCAACTATTCGGCGTGCTGATGTACACCAAGCAGAACTCACATTGATATAAGTGAAGCAAAAGAATCCAGAGTAGTGCCCAGTTGCCCTCCCAAATCAGCAGCAGCTAATGCGCTGTGCCAACCAATAAAACTCTGATTATTTCTCGACGGTTTATTCCCTTGTTACATACATCTATATCACTACGATAACCAATCAAATCACAGGACTTACATTCCAGTAATGTTTGTGTCGACACAAAGAACACCTTGCCAATTCTCCATACATGGGTCTCCTCCAAGTGGAACCCACCCAGGGAGTGGAGGACTTCCAAGAGCAGCATATAGATTATTTATTGCTGATACTGAAGCATCAAAAAATCCCAGAATTAAAAATAGTCCTTAGTTCACATTACCACATATATGCAGTCTTATTCCTAGATAAACAACGTTTTTAAGTGTCTCCCCAGGCTCCCAGTCATAGCAAGATAAGGCAGTAGAATGTACACACTTACATCCCTACTCATATGTTGAAACTTGAAACGTACAAATGCTCTTTTCGAATGACCCATATTGAAAATTGGGTCGAGGATTGCATCGACCAACTGCTAATTCACATTATAATAAGTGCAAATGTGCAATCACCTAGTAAAATTCTTGCCAATAGAGGGTCTAGGGGAGGGGGGGGGGAGTTGCACATTAGGAAGTCCTAAAACTCCTAACCCTTGAAGCCAAAGAATCATTGCCTGAAATGGGGGTAATCGTTACTAGGGCAATAGAGGCCAGAATAAAGGAAAAACGGGGGAAATGGTGGCGTTAGAAGGAGGAGCAAAGGGGTGTAGAGGGCAGGGATTGATGTGGGTAACTTAACTATTATCCGAGTAAGAACCACCCCAATTCCAAGCGACCCCTAAGTACAGTAAAAACTAACAGATGTATGTATGTATCCTTGAACAATAAAAATCATCAAGAGTAGCAGCAACAACACCAATACCGACGACAGTCGACAAGCCAGTAAAAACCCCGGAAATTCACAGTCCTAACTAGTAACATTGATGATTCCAAAGACAATTAACAACATTGTATAATCCAGGTACAAATCAACAAGAAAAGAATTGAAGAGTTTTACCATCACGTGGGTCTGTATCTCCCCAGCAAAACGTCGAAAACGACATCGTACAGATCAACATCAACCAAAATGTCCATTGTCTATGAACCTTCAATTTCAAATTCAAAGACCCCATCTTTTTAACTCCAATTAAAACACCCAAAGTTTGTAACTTCTTTCTCACGACACACTGCAATGAATATCCAGGCACATACAAAAGCAATGAATTAACACTTCACAAAAAAAAAGGTAAAACTTGCATCTGCATACCATAAATTTGAAGGACATTGAACATTCAAAAAGCAGACAAATAAAGCAGAAAGTAAGCAGAACCCAGTAACATATTCCACTTAGATTTACATAAAGTGAAGTAAAAAAGTGCACTTGATAATATACTAATACATGAAATGTTCATATTCATACAATCATATTCTAACAAAAGTTTTAATCTTTGGGGAAACCTTACCAAATCATATACAGTACTCTGAAAATCAGCAGAACCCTTCTGCAAACCCACAAGACGAGGATGTACGCAAGCCTTACCCCTATATCGAAAATGTAAAGAACCTATTTACGAAACACGTATCCATAATGAAAATTGCGTCAAGAATCGTATCGACAACGTTAATTAACACTCATAATCATTAATCAATACCAAAAGTTTAAAACTTGGGGAAACTTACCAATTATAAGTAGAGTGAAAATGAAAATCAAATTTGATAGAATTTGCAAAAATCTTTGAGATTCTAGTAACAGGGAAAAAATCAAAAGGTGGGAAAATGGTAGAAAATCTGTCTAAGAAAAAAACACAAGGTGGGGAGTGTCATGTGTGTGTAAAGTTGTATAGTATACGCTCCTCTTTCTTGTACAGTACACTTTTCCACCTCTGCTTGTTTGTCTCACAGAGATGATGGGGGCAACAAACGGCTAGCTTGATTATTGTATTGTATTGGTACTAAAGCTTCTACTTGACTAATAATAAAGTGTAACTTACAAGATTTTGATCACATTTTATGTTAGTATTTTTATCTTAAGAAGTTTTTGGGATTATCATAAGTAGTGACAATAAATGTTCGTTGCCGTTGGGTTTGGTCATACCCAATAATTTATGTCAGTTCAAATTCTCGTAGTTTTTGCTACTTGTGTCAAGCAAGAAGGCTCCCTTTTGTGACTTGTGAGGTCTTGTACAATCCCCGAGAGCCGTACTTTTATCACGATGATTAATGAATAGTTCAGATTATAAAATTACATGGATATAGGTTTGACATCTAGTCTTAGATTTTAGGGGTAAATTGTCATTTGCAATATTGAAGTGCACTTCATCTATTTAACATTTGTTTTTCTTGTTAATGATCTACTGTGATCACTTTTGATTACGGTGATCACTTTTTTAGACGTTTAGTGTATCGTCTGGTGGCGGAATCCTTTCTCAACCCAAACAAAAACAAGTCAAGTGCAAATTAACGTTGTTGGGTGTAAAGCTTGAAGGTGGCACTAAGCCATCTAGTACACATCCGAGAATGTTCCAATCAAAGGTTACAACATTTCAATTGGGTTGATCCACTCGAGCTTTCATTTACAGGATTCATGACCATTTCTCTCCAAGAACTTGGCAAAATCCGTAATGTTACTTTATTATTTTGATAGCTTGAAATCACGCTATTGGATTAGTAGCCACATTTTTGTATCAACGTAATTTCAAGTAAACTTGCTTCTACTAGGGTTTGAAACTATTATCACGTAACATCAAACGTCTATTTAACCAGTTGAGTCAACTCTTATAAGCGCCGTTCAGCAAAATTTTATACCCTCTTGATTGTTACCTTTGCAAATAGAATCCTAAGAGAACACACAATTGGTCATGTACTTACATGATACTCGTAGTATACAATGTATACAAGGTGAATGGATGATTGGTGGGCTTGTGTAAAAAGCAAAAGAGAATTCAAATTGCGCAAGTTTTGTCTTGTAGATTTGTCTTTTAGGTCCACAACAGTCAAGTGTGGTAATAATATGGCTTTTGGAATTAAACTTTAGTTATAGGAGAGTAGTAGTCAACAACTCAACATTATGGTCATCCAATAATTGCGCTTTTGCATGGCTTTGCTTTGTTGCTCACTTGCTCTTCCATGGATTTTCATTTGATAATAGCGTAACCTTAACATGATCAAATTGCCCTACAAAGGTTGGTGCTTGGTCGTTAGGTGGACCACTATAACAATTGAGAGCTTTACATGATTGAGTAGATCAAAACTTGCAAGCCTATCCCAATTCAAGTTCTACTGTATTCGCCTATTTGCATCATTTGAAAGTTACGACTGTATAAGTGTATTATATTATATAAGGGATTCGTTTAAAATCCTCAGCATGATGGCTTTGAATGTCCTTTCATACATTAAACACGACACCCGAATTATTAAAACAGATCTCTAAGCTTCTAAGGTATCTATATATATAAGATAGAACAACATTATCCTAATGTCTCAAAGGCTCCCACCATATATAAGGTAGGGTAGGAAATCGAGGAAATAAAGTGGTAGGAAAATGCTAGGGAATGAGCCCCCAGCCACCCTTTTTTTTATTGTTTACCCCATGCAATGAATATAGTGGCTCCTATGAGTGAAAGTTTGTACCTTTGTCATGGCCAATTGTCAAAAGTGTTAGAGTGTAGCCACAAATCACGATCCAATACTTCGAGCTTGATACTAATCTACTTTAGAAAACCAACGAGTGTAAGGAATGAAAAGCAGAAGGAATATTCAAGCATACACAGGGTTATAACCTTTCGAATTTGTAAATTTTAAACTGCTTTTTTAAATTCTCGAATGACAATTTCATACTAGTTAACTTGTCCAAAAATCAGTAACTACATTTTGGCCTTAGAAATTGTGTTTAGTTTTTTAATATACGTGGATAGCTTGTCACTTTCATCAACACCTGAGAAATCCTATGATAATAATGGCTTGCTGCTTTAGCTATTATGCATCTATTTCTCAGTAAAGCAAGGCCTAACTTCTTACCAAATACTTAGTTTTTAAGGAACACGATATGCTAATTGCTAAGTAACTATCATTAACAAATAATTTCATTATCATTAACAAGTAATCTATCCCCTAAAAAAGAACAAGTAATCTCATTCATCATCGTTAGATTTTGCCGATAAAATAACAAGGACTATATACAAACCTGTAGTACCGGTTCTTGTTTACTACATTACTAAAGAGTAGTTTACTGTTTTTGGCTTTCAACTTCCATTTTTCACAACTACTATAGAACTAATACGTTTTGTCATCCCGTACTTTTGAAACTCGTTCAAGTAAATTAAAATTTAGGAAATAGATACAAACACCAAAGCTACAAACAAACAACGATACTCAACGGACCCTCATCAATTCCTATCATCTTCATTTTCAACAACTTTCCACAAATATCATTTTCCGTCGCCCGAGTACATGTTCAACCATATTTCACAATGTGTATTAACAACCAGGTGTACGGTAGACATTTCGAAATAAGTACTCCGTTGTAAAGGAAAATGGTAATTGGGCTTAGCCCATGACTATTCACACTCTCAAGCCCAACAATTATTTTCCTCAACAGAAAAAACCGGAAAACCAACCCCACAACGTCCACACCACCGAAACCAAATCGGAGGAGAGAGAAAGTGCGCCAATCAAAAAAAAAAAAAAAATGCATCCACAGCGACTAACTCCTCTCCTCCGCCACCTCAACTACCACCGCTCAACCACCATCACCGCCACCACAACCTCCCCTATCTTCTCCCTCCTCCACCACCGCCGCCACGAATCCACCGTATCCACCTCTCCCGCACCTCCTCCCCCTCACCAGGAAACCCTAGACTCCCTCCGCCGTCGCCTCGCCGCCGATTCGCCGAATCTCGGCGATTTCATCCGCGGCGAATCGCCGTACTCCGTCGAGGTCGGCACCAAGAAGAAGCCTCTCCCGAAACCTAAGTGGATGAAGGAGTCGATTCCCGGCGGCGAAAAGTACACTAAGATTAAGAAAAAGTTGCGTGAATTGAACTTGCACACCGTTTGCGAGGAGGCTAAGTGTCCGAATTTAGGTGAGTGTTGGTCCGGCGGCGAGACCGGTACCGCCACCGCTACGATCATGATTCTTGGTGATACTTGTACTCGTGGTTGTAGGTAAGGCGTATTGTCGAAGCTTTTGAGTTATTATTTATTAATCCGTTGATTTTCATTTTTCGTTGCGAATTTCGGTAATTTGGATTGAATTGAAGCATATAATAGAGGATTTTGGTTGCGTAATTGTGACACATTTAGTTTTAGTTGTGAATTATGTGAGTTTTGATTGGTATGAGTTGTGAATTACTCCGTATGTCAATTTGTGCAAATGTAGTGGAGATTGTATGAGGTGGATTAATAGCAAGGAAGAATACGATTGCGAAATTGTGACCGAGATTGAGTTTGGGATTGCATTAGTTCGTAGTGTGTGTCATGGAGTTTCTATGAGCTGGATTAATAGCGGGAGAGAATAGGAATTTCGGTTTGAGTTTTAAGGTAAATTGCGCGAAGAAAGGGGGCACTTTTTTGGAGACTGATGCTGTGTTTTCGGAATGGAAGTTAATAAGTGATAGTGTTTTGTATAGATAGAAATGGAAGTAGAAAATGGAATATTGGAAGGTAATGTAAAAACCTTTAAATGTACCTAGCCATGGCTTAATTGCCTATGACCCAGTAGATAGAGTGTTTTGGAGATTCGGGCTTGTTTCCATCTCGAGGATATCTTAGTTATCACGACCTTTGTAATATTTAGAACATTTGTGTTTTTGTCAAATCTCAAATGGCATGGCTATATGAATTTGTTATAAGTAGATTGGCGCAGTCGTGATATTTAGAGATTGGCAAAAGGTTGAATCCTTTGACAATGTAAGTGACTTGCTGGCTGAAGTTTTTTTTTTTTCAAAATATAATTGACTTGGTTGGTACATAGTGTGATTAACTAGGACTTTGAGTAACTAGAATAGTTGATATATGAGATTCAATGATTTGTGTGGCCGAGTTGGAATTTTTGTGGAACCGCGGTCTCCATAATGTTCCAAGGTAGGAGTGCTAGAGAAAGAGAACACGCTGCCATTAGATTCTTTGAATGCAGACAATATGCTTCAGGTCTGTGGGAATCTGGCTGAAAAGCTCGGTTTCTGCTTGGCTTATTAAAGCCAGTGCTCTAATTCCCCTCTTGAAAAATGGGCTGCCGATAAGGGTCTGTGCAGATGGAATGCTCTGTGAAGCTTAAAATGGTCAGATTCCGTATAATGTGCTGAAAACCTCGGCTTCATGTATGTATTGGTATCAGAAAATTTCAGCTTTGTCAGATGATTAATATACCATATATAGGGTCACTGGAAGGATTGGTTCACACACAGTTTCTCAAATTGCTCTCAGTTGAATTGGATATTGTGAAGGTGTCTGGGGATTATGGGTGTATATGGTTAGCTACAAGTTAAATCAATGAACTTTTTAATTATATATGTCAGTTTGAAATCGGGAACTACGGTTCATTTCCGTGTCCAAGGACTTCTGTGTATTATAGTGAACAGTAGCCCAAGGTGCTATATATTGTTCATCTTGCTAAAGAAGATATTTTCGGCATTGGGGGAGAAATGTGTGTCAGTTAGTGTACAACGCAAAGTTCTTGCAGTGTATTGTGTCAAAAGTCCCATGGCCTTACTTGTTTAGCTGCTCCCAACTGAGATGGCTGCTGGAGCGCGTTCATATGCAAAATACTTGTATAAATATATGGTTTCTGCTGGTTGAGGAATGCAATTCATACTAGTAGGTCCAATGTTTTGTTGATGGGCTTGTAGTTAAGGCAAATGACTTAGTTATTTTACATAAACATACTTGAAGACTTTTCTGGTGGCCTGGAGCTATAGTTTTAGTACTTCCTTGATAACCGGGAGCATATCTGACATATTTTGGTACTTACCTTTCTATTATTTTATTAAAGCTTATTATTGCCTTTACCTTTTAAGAAATGTGATTATAGATGTCGCTTCCAGGGAATTTCTGTGAAGTATGAAAACATCTGGAGATGCGACTAACTTTGTGTTATTTTCCCATCAAATAGTTTCTCTATTAAGTATTAAGTATCAACTGCTCTTTCACTGAGATATGTTGCTTTTCAGGTTCTGTAACGTCAAGACTTCAAAAACTCCTCCCCCGCCAGACCCAAATGAACCTAAGAATGTCGCAGAGGCGATTGCTTCATGGGGCGTTGATTATGTAGTGATCACAAGTGTTGACCGGGATGATTTACCTGACCAGGGTAGTGGTCATTTTGCTGAAACCGTGCGGACTTTAAAGGCCTTGAAGCCCAGCATGCTCATAGAAGCCTTAGGTAATGGAACTATGAGTTGATGTCTTGAAAATAATTGTGTGTTGTCTATGGTTGTGTGTGGTGCAGAGTGTTTAGTTGGTAGAGGTCAACTTATTACAGTAGCTGTTTTAATTTTTGACTAGCTTATGATAACGCTAAAAAAGTCATTCGTGCAATAGAAATTGTGTGTAACTTATCGATGTTGGGGGCAGATTTAGCTATGGAGAATATAAGTTGTAGGGTATCTTGGGTGAAAAATGGCAGGTAACTTGTTGAGTGTATTACTACACCAGTACACCACACCACCGGCAGCACAATAGTACGAATGAGGAGCATAATAAGCAAACACTTAACAAGTTGAAAGCTGATAACCGTCATAACACTACAATTTATACCCCTGTCAAAGTTTTTTTTTTTTTGGGGTATATCTTACTTTTGAAACAAGTTCTTAGGGATTTACTGTCAAATCTCTCTTTGTCTGTTCTCACTTAAAGTATGCTTTTCTTCTTCTTCTATACTGTAGTCTATAATTCTTGTAACTGATGACTGTTAGGGAGAGAATCAGCTATAGGAGTTGTAGGATAACCTGGGTGGGGGAGATTATTTGAAGGCAGCTTGTTCAGTTACTCAAGGCAGGTCTAGTTTGCTGGTATACTTAGTATTGTGTGTTGCTTATTATACTCCTCATTCGTACTATTGTGCTGTCTGTGCTATGGTATAGTAATAAACTCAACAAGTTCCCTGCCATTTTTCACCTCTTAAAGCTGATAACACTCAAATTTATACCCAGTCAAAGTTTTTTTTTCCCTGTGTGTGTGTGTGTGTGTGTGGTATGTTGCCACATTTGAAAGAAGTTCTTAGGGATTTTTCTTCGAATCTCTCTTTGTCAGTTTTCACTTAAAGTATTGTCTTCTTCTTCCACAGTCTATAATGCTTTGTATCTTTTGCAGTTCCTGATTTTCGTGGAGACTCGGCCTGTGTCGAGAAAGTTTCTGTTTCTGGACTAGATGTTATTGCACATAACATTGAGACAGTTGAAGAGCTTCAGAGTGTAGTTAGAGACCGTCGTGCTAATTTTAAGCAATCTATTGATGTTTTGAAGTTGGCAAAGGTATATGCTCCTGCTGGCACCCTAACAAAGACATCAATAATGTTGGGTTGTGGTGAGACACCTGACCAAGTGGTGAGCACTATGGAAAAAGTGAGAGCTGCTGGTGTTGATGTAATGACCTTTGGTCAGTATATGAGACCTACAAAGCGCCATATGCCGGTGTCTGAGTATATAACTCCGGAGGCTTTTGAAAAATATAGAGTGCTTGGAATGGAAATGGTATGATCTCGAACTGCTATTTCTTATGTTTCTGTAAAAAAAAAACGGAATGCTTTCGAAAAAAGGAATGTGTTCGCCGAAACACACTGCTATAGGATTATTCTAAGGTGTAGGACCAATCTAGATGAGCCGGTAAATTGTCTGACATGCCAGATCCAAAATTACAATTTATATCCCAGCCTATGTTTCAACCTTAAGTTGTGCATGACTGGTCTTGGATGGGTGGCCTTGCCTCTCCTCCCCCCCTTCCTTTCTCCTTCCCCTCCCCCCCCCCCATTGATTATTAGTCACTACTGGCCTCTTCAAGCATGGAGGGTGAGTGTGGTTGACAAATAAACGACCTGGTTGTATCGAACATGCTATCGGTCTGAATGAATTGGGATCCTTTTTGTGGAAAAAATAGAGTAGTGGGGAAATTTTATTCTAGGTCATTTAATGCCTGAAAGTCTCAAGAAGTATGGGAAGGATACTAATTGGTGTTTGTATTTATGACGTGAACCCCTCGTATTGTTATTTGGTCACTTTCATTTTGGTAAGTGTAGCTGCTGCCTGCTAGTCAAGCTCATAGCCAATTGAATGTTATGCAGGGATTTCGGTATGTGGCTTCTGGTCCCATGGTCAGATCGTCCTACAAAGCAGGTGAATACTACATCAAATCAATGATCGATGCAGATCGAGCAAACTCATCCTCTGCCACGTCCAAGGTTTCAAGTGTATGACTTCTTCCAGGTTGTACTATACTCTGATTTAATTCCAATCAATTGAAATTTTATGATTTCTTTGTAAATTATATCCAATGTGATATGTTCATATTTACCTCTGAGTTGTATACAAGGAATAAATCAGCAGCTTTGCTTTCCTGTATGCTCGGCCCCTGAGCCCTGGCATTTTCATTTCCTTCTTTGTCTATTGTCCGTAACTTCAAGGTGATACTGAACTACCTGAACTAGGAACTCATCCACCCCACCGTCCGTCCCAATGTGGACCATATACCCCTTCTAGTTCTCGATAAGTGAGTTTGGATATATGAATGTGAGGTCTGGGATGGAATTTAGTTCTAGAGTGGTGTTACTATTTCAGAACTTCTGTTATGAAATTGACCTTTCTCTTTAAGGTGGCTCTTTTCAGTGTCAGAATTTTTCTGGCCATTTTTTTTTTTTGGTTACATCTGGCCATTTTCTTTGATGAAGTGAAAACGATTTTCTGATTCATAGATTAATAAGCCCGTAATACCTGACACTAAGGTTTCCAGTTTGCTTAATTTAGCCATTGTATCATGTCAAAATAGCAGGCTTTTAATGTTGAAACTGTTTGTTCAAGTTATGAGTTATATTTCGGACAAGCTTAACCAAAATGCAGCGTCTTTTAAATCTTTTTCTTGCATGAACTGAGCAAGGAATCGACACATTCTATCATCATTTGTGTTTCTCCTTTGTAGTCATTGTCTGTCATGTGTTGAAAACTTCTTCAATCATCCTCCTCATGCTGGAATGTTTTGGTCTATCACAACAACAGCCAAAAAATCATTTGTTCTTTGGCTTGTAGGGTTCGAACCCATTAAGGCTAACATAGAGTAACCTGAATCCTGTCCTGCATACAGAAGGGCAATTTGCCAGCTAAATGGTGAACCTTTTTCCTTACCTCATGCACATGTATCTCATAATTTTAACCAGGTATCTAGAATTAAGAGCTCTGTTAACCCTTTTTTTCTTTTCTTTTTTTTTTTTAATTTAACATGTGAGAAAATTCTGAGTTCAGCCCTCAACCGACCCGTTCCGTTACATATGTTGGAAACGGATCGAGATCCTGTAGAGTAGCTAGAGTCGAGAAATAACTCTACCAAAAACCACTCTACAGGATGCTGATCCGTTGAAAACTGTAGAATTGAGTATCCAATGTCATATTCTGGCATTGTATTATTGAGTTGTGAACATGCAGAAAACTGTGGGTTCTATAGTATGGATGTCTTGAATAAGAGGTAAGACGAGTACTCCGTATAACGAATGGCGGAAGCAAAATGGACAAAGACACATGAACCATTAGACCCACACCTCTACTACATGCTCATTTACCATGGTTGGTAGCTGAAGAGGATGGCTTTGACTGGTCTACACAAGTTTGAAGTGTCCTGTCACTGGACCTATGTGATCCCTCTATTAAGGTTAGTATACTCGACGTACCAGTTTGATTGGGTTATGGGGGTTCCTGTTTGGGCTTCGTTTAATCGTAGTGAACAAGGATCGGATATCCATCTAGCAGACCATTTGTGTAGATGACCGGAGTTGTGCTAGAGGACATGTTGAGTGCACTAGTTCTGTAATCGAGAACGGGTTTGTATTAGGTTACTGGGGGATAATGGCAGGTTTTGTACATGTTAACCGATCCTTCACGGGGTTAAAACTTAGAAGAGACATATTTCTTTCATATTTTGTTGTTTGTCTGTCGTTTAGAGATGCACTCCCCCGTTTCTTTAGGTTGTTCACGTTTGGAAGATGATTAAATTCGAAGTCTTAGCTTGTAAGGGGACTTTAACGGAACGTGAGTGCGACCCTAGCTTCAGTTTCGGGTTGTCCTCTCATTCATGAGTTATGATTCAACACAACTCCCCACGAGTTTGGTGAAAGTTTAATGAGGCAGAGACATTGATCTGTCCTTATGCACGTATGAAACGGGGTGCACGTACACAGTTAGGCGCCTCCTTTATGGATTTTGTGTACGTCTAACATGGATTTCTTGACTTCCTAGCTCCGAGTCCATAAATTGAAGAGTTTGTTCTTTCGTTTTCGAGTTTGGTTCCTCTTTATTTCATGTAGAAAATGGAGTGTTGGTGAAGCTAAAAGATGCTTATATCAGTAATTTTATGTGTTCAAGATGACTGATCAAAGAAGAAAATGACCAAAAAAACTCTTCGTCTTTCTCCGTTGGATAGCGGGTTCCCGGGGTTCAGAAAACTAGCACACTCCTCCGTCCACACTGGGCTAGATGTAATTCCGCCTATGAGTAAACCAAGTGAACCCTTTGCCTTCATTTGCATTGTCAACGATCTTATTACATGAAATTGAATACTCCGTACTCCACAACTCGGTAATTAAGATTGCGATACTCTCACGTTGATTGTATTGACTTTTGCATCTCCTACCAGACACAAAGAGGACCAGCATAGTTATATCATAGACCTCACAATGCCAGAGAATAGAAAACAACACAGTAAGAAAACATCTGTATTCTGCCATGAAATTGAAGGGTTAATTTCTCAGTAAAACGACGGAATAATAAATCTCAATGACAACAGTAAATCGTAGAATCAAACTGCCATGTTTTGTCTGCTATCTCTTTGTTGCCAGACCCATACATTATTCAATGGCGGTCCACATGCCACATTTTTTGTTGCATTTCAATATTACATCATATGCCTTTCCTAGATTCGGAAGAACATGTCACTTGCATTTGTTACTCCAATTCTTATACAAAATGTTGATAATGTATCAGAGAGAAACAGATCGAACAGAATGTGTTGTTTTTTCCTATCTGTTTATATGGAATCCAAGACCCCAAGATCGATGTATAATTGGTATAAGAAATTAGTTCATTGTTATGGTTTTCATTTGGATTTTTGTTTTGTGTTAACATGTAATCGATCTAGAATCTTAAAGTGTGTGTATGACGTTGTTTTACTAATAGCTAGTTGATGTGCAGTGAGATACTCTCTCCGTCTCGGTTAATTGTTTACCTAATTTTTGGGATGTTTCGAGTCAATAATTTAGCGTTTACCTTTTCGTTTGAGGGAAAGTTTGGCTTGTGCCCTTGCTGTTACCACCCAAGCCACCTCTTGCTTCCTCCCTCCACCACCGTACTCCATAGCTCGCACTTCTAGTCGCCTAACATTTATTCTCGAAACCACAACACTGTTAATGACTTCGTACAGTCATTAGCATGATCCACCTGACCACCCTAAGCCTCCGTTGGCCTTGACCACTAGCGATAAACCCAAAAAGACAGCCTCGGCATCCCACAAATAAGCCACTCACCATCCCCTCTTGCTCTACCCATCATCACAACCCACCCACAACCTTCATTTTTCGACCACCACAAGGCCATCTCTCCCTATCATCACCGAGTCTCTTCAGTTCTCAACATTTCTCCCAAGCGTACAAAACTTCTAGAGAACTCTAGTAAAACACTCAACCTATGTAAAGATAATTTCAATTACTAAATTAGATATACGATTTCACCGTGATGTAACATATTCCACGTCAAGCTACATTCCGGCCAGTAACTCTAGTTAACATGTCACACTTCAACATACACGTAGAATTATTGTACCCTTTCTTTCTCGAGAATCAGGATTATACACATTCTTGTTAACATGTTACACTATACATTTGGGCCAATAACTCCAAGAGAATCAATTGGCAGGCTTGCCTTGCACTGGGGACTAAAAAGTAATAATTGTCTCTCTTCTCTTCACTCTCCCCTTGACCTTTCTTAAAAGTCTAAAACACACCCCTTTGCTTTCACATCCTTCCCAATAAATACATCTCTCACTCTCTCTCTCTCTTCTCCTTAATCTTCACTTTGAAGTTTGCAGCTGAAACACTTCACTTCTCAAAACTAATTTCAACCCAGAAATGATGGGCATTATATGACCCCAAAAAAGTTCATTTGAACCTTAATTTCTCCCAAAGTTTCAATCTTTCAACTCCCAAAAATGGGTTGTTGTGTTAGCAAGCTTGATGAAGACTCAACAACAAACCTGAAACAAAACCCACTTGAAAAAGATCATAAATTTTCTTGTGTCTCAAAATCACCTCCTAGACCTGAGGAAGAAACTGTCAAAGAAGTCCTCTCTGAAACACCCAAGCCCAAACCCAAGCCCTACTCCAGGCCCATTCAAATACCCGAGTTAGAGCCCGAAATCAGAGCCCATAAGAATGATGATGAAGAGAAACCCACAAAATTTAAGCTCATTGTGAGTCCAAAGAAGCCATTTTTAGTGCAAAAGTTGCCATCTTTAGACAAAAAGTTGCCATCTTTGGAAAAAAAGTTGTCATCTTTGGAGCAAAATGGGTTGCCAATCAAGGAAACTACTACAATGAAGTACCATCACCACCATCCTGATCCGAGTACACCTGAAGAAGAGATCTCTGAAGTGTCTGAAATGTGTAGCTTGAGTGAGACGATTTCCACTACTACCCTTGAAGACCAGCAGCAGCAGCAGCAATGGGCCGTCAAATATAGTGCAACTAGTGGTGAGTTGCGTCAGAGAGGGTTTAGATCTCAGGGGCATAACAGTAATCTTCTCTATAATCACAGTAATTACAGTGGTAATCATAGTAATAATCAGAATGTACAACTGAGAAACCATGGGAGATCCCCTGTCAGACGGGCCGACCCGTCCCCACCAAGGAGGAGGTATCCGGGCCCGGGTCAAGGTCAACCGGGCCCAAGGAGGGACGTGGTGGGGGAGAATTCGGCCCGGCGGTCTAGGTCCCCTGCCACAAGGTCCAATGTGGGTAGGAGCCCGTCTGCTAAGAGGAATGGGCCGTCACCGGGCCGGGTCAGGATGGTCCATGGGCCCGAGGAAGTGAGAAAAGTTGAGGAAGAGAATAATGTGAATGTGAGGAGGAATGGGAATGGGAATGAGAATGGGAATGGGAATGGGAATGAATGGGACGGGCCCAAGGAATCACTTGAGAATCCACTTGTTTCTTTGGAATGCTTCATATTTCTGTAGATTCTCCTTTTTTTTTTTTTTGGTTGAAGGAAATTATGAAGATACTAATTAGTGGAGTAATTACTAATGTGTAATGTCTTTACTTTTTTACTAGCACTAATGTTAATTGTTAATTTCTGATGATCATGGTAGATTTTGCCATTTTAGGGCAACTTGTATTTAACTCTTCGAATTTGTGCATTTAATTTTGATAATGTATGTGAGTAAATCTAGCATGTGTTGATCATCCTACAATCTAATCATTAATCTTTATTGATTGACATACTCATACCGGTTTTTGGTTTTTCACCAACGGACCGAAAAATTCGGTCTATATTTCGGGTTTTACACTATTCGATCTGAATGTGATATGTTGAGATAACTTTAGTCATCTACCTTAATTAGAACCAAAACTACCTTCATTTTGGCCTCCCAAATTCCAAGACAAAGGTTGATTCTAAATTGTCGTAGTTGTTTAAGACTACATAGTAGACAAATTAATCTAGAGAGTAAAGGTAACTTTTTTGGTCTTTTGCAATCTTAGTCACTCTCTCACTACCAGACATTTATAAACTTGTAATGGAAAAAAATAGATAAAATTGACCCACAGTCAAAATCAGAATAATCTTTGCTAAAAGGGGTCACAAATCTCCTTAACTGTCGGTTAAAGTGATCAGCATTTAGCAGTAGTATTATACTCTCAAGTCAATGGTTGAGGACAGTTAATACAGTAGTCATAATTATTCACTTTTCAAGTCAAGTTCGTATAAGATTTTATGTCAATTTTTGGACGTACCTAAAAACTGTGTCGAATTGAGCTTAGTAGTACATGTATTGATATATTCAATTTCGGGTTTCTTTCATTTGTGATAATATGTAGGTGTAACATTGACGACTACATCCACACTCATGGCACCGCAACGAAAGTCGAATAATAGGGGGTCAATTGCCACTTTCGTCGAGTTATATTAACTATTGGCCTTTAATTAGGAGTCAGGGTGCTCTGTAGAAAGGTGAGTTTGGTTAGAAGAGAAGGCAATGTGATCTGAAGAGAGTGCCCCCTTCATTGAATGTGTACAACACTACACTTGTCTTCCTTTACGTATGCTTTTGTATCTTCCATTCAATTTTACATTTGGCCATAAATTTCTGGGCGGTACAAAGATTTTCAAGAGATTTTTCTGGTCTTGTGATGTCACATTGAATGATTCTGCAAGTTTCTTATGGTACTTTTTCTTTTTTTTTACAAGTTTTCGTGGATTAGTGAAGTATGTACCTGCTATAGTACTGTTATACTCTCAGCTTTTTTTCTTCATGGGTTTCTCTAATTTAGATAAGATCAATCATCAATCTAGTTTAGAGAATGACTTAATGTGAACTTTTGCGTATTCAGATGATCAGTTCAGTTCATTAGGAGTGTGTGACGATATGATCAAGTGTTTTGATGACATGAGCGTTTCAGTTGGGCTCGTTCATGATTTTCATTGTTCTTGTTGAGTTCTAAAACAAAAATGAGTAAGGCAAAAAACTACGACTACATTACATTATAGTCTAAACGAAAGGATATACAAACCTTTTGTACTAGATAGTCCAAAACCATACCTAAACATAATACGCCTAAAATAATTAAACGAGGCTCAATCTCAAAACCACTATACATGTGTACTTATAATAAGTGCACACATAAGTTGGATTATGTAAATTAAGCCTGCAATTGCGGTGTAACAAGGTGCGTGAAGCCGTGAATGTTGTTGATCATTGATGCAATTATGGTGGATGAGCTGATGAGCACGCAAAGAACAAATGTGTGTATGCTAATGTATCACCCGACCATTATGTTGGGATATGCTACTTCACTCTTTTAGGGACATTACCTTACAACTTAAGGGTCCTCAACTAAAAAAATGGGCCGCCCATTCCTCTCTTTCGTACAATGGTATACCCAAGTCCTAGTGAAATGTACAAGCAAACATGTATTCATGTTGCTTCCCATACCATAGCACGATGATTTTTCACATAGAATTGGTGCATACGTTGGGATCGTAGAATGACTGGATCTAGATCCATTATGTTGGCTCAAGATGCTATGATACGTTACCTTAGCCATAAAGTTCTCAGTTTAAGTTCAATTTCGCGAATTCGGAATACGATGAGTATATATATTGATTCAGTTAGTTAAAACTCGAAATTTGGCAAAAACGACTAAATTTTCGTGTATAGATTCGGAGGATTAGGGTAGCATACTATTTTGAAGAACGTGTATTTTCAAGTCGTTCAACTCCTAATGGACTAATGTCGAATGGTGACTTGCTTGTTCTTTGGCATTCGGATATGGAATACGGAGTCTGTCATTTTAATTGTACATTTCGATTTGAACCCATACATATTATGATTTTCAACATTTTAGATATCGCAGTGTAATAACTATTTCGATCCCAAATAACCTAAAGAACGAGAAACTACAATCACTTGTATTCTGAAGATTGCCTAACAAAATTAAAATTCAAAATTACAACAATCCACCAAGTTCGAAAAGGTCACGGACTTTACACAGCAATTGTTAAAGGAGACAAGAAGGCATCTATATATTTAGAATTTCAGATGATAGTCTAGATATAAATGAGTACAGAAAATAAATGTTACATAATAAAGCCATTTTGTTCCTGCAAATACGTAAGCACCTGAAGTTGTGAAATTTGCAAAAATAGATAAAAAAATCAAAATAGACGAAATGATATAATTTTGAAATTTATACAAATTAAATAGCCGTTAGCTTGTGATTTGTGACCACTGAAAGAGGGGTTTGGTAGTATGATCGTAAAAGGTGATATAATTAGTGGTCCTTTTTGCCGCCAACAGTAAAGCCAAACATAAACTGAGCCGTTTGGAAAAGGCTACCTGGTGCAGCTGCTACAACGGGAAATGCCATAGTTTAGCGTGGATTCGACTTAGAAAGGATTAGGCGACGGAGTTTTCTCGATTTCATCTACTTAGTGGTCTCTGGTATTACAAGTACATATCGCAAGAGGTACACTACACACTTTATAACTTCTAGTGACAGCTAAATTTACCTCATCTACATGTAAAATTCGCAATAAGATTGAAAAAATGTTTAATCACAATTCACAAGGTGGGGAATTGGGACAAAATTTCTACAAGAGCTCTTTACAAAATTGTTGAAGAGAGTCAAGAGACTCAAACTCAAATATTTCAATGAAAGCCTCAATTAGTCAGTTCTCTTGCGAATTGCGAACCTTTCAAAAACACAATTAGTAAACTATACGTGAAACTCTACTATGCGAAAAACCGATGAGACATTGATTATAAACAAAAGTTTTGATAAATAAGAATTGGGTTTTCTAACGTGTGCCCATAGGGCACATGATAAAACTCTATTTATTTCCTAAATTAAGTGATATTCTCACTTGAAAAAACAAATTGTGGAATCTTTTTGATTAATTCAGGAGAATATCACTTAATTAAGGAAGGATATTAAGTCTTATCATGTGCCTCATGGGCACACGTTAGAAAATTCTAATAAGAATTACGAGTACATTTGTTTCCTTATTTACATTTGCTATGACTATAATCATCAACTTTCAAGGCCTTTCAACTTTTAATGTATACTTTTCCACACAAAAAAAAATTACTTTTAATTGAACTCATGGTGTTGAAGCATATCGGTATTTGATTGCTTGGGCCTTAGGAACATACTCAGTTGCAATACTATTTGGGCTCAAAGTAAGCCTCATTTCCCAATTTGAACTTACAACAATTGTGAATTACAGGTAAAAATATATACACTATACAATATTGTCAGCAACGGGGTGGTGGCGCAGTTGGCTAGCGCGTAGGTCTCATAGCTTTCTTGAGTAATCCTGAGGTCGAGAGTTCGAGCCTCTCTCACCCCATTTTCATTTTAGCATTTTACTACACTTTTTACTCCTTTTGTGAAAATTTACTTAATTGGGGGATATTAGACATATATATACTCGTATATGGCTCTATGCCTAGCTAGTTCTCTCTTTGTTGTGTTGCTTTCAATTGGATGAATGCGACATCTTTCGTTTCTCATCAACTTACGACGATACCGTTTCATATAATAATAAAGTCGACCTATTTGTATCATATTCTAAAAAATGGGTTCTCAAATCGGTTTTGATAGTAGAAAATCTAAGATTTTGGTTGCATGGTATAAGCATTGTAAATTTGTAACGGAAGGTAACCCAAATTTCTACCCAACTTTTTATCAATTTATTACTAGGAGTACCAGGCAAAGGTAAAAAGGGAAAGGCTAAAAAAAAAAAGTTAAAAAGGGAAAGAAAAGAAAAATGAGAATTTTTTGGGTTTACTATTCTCTCTCGTTTCACCCCGTGCTCTCCCTGTTACCTCTGCATCATCATCACCATGTTATCAATCTTCATCATCAAGATTCATCATATCACTCTTGATCATCACGTTCATTATCACTGAACACAAATCACTAGCATTCGTCTCTATAATCTTGTTCGTTCTCTGCCGTAGATACGGCCCCCAATAGTCTACCGTCAACATGCATAGTTTATTCGTTTATTTCCAATCGATGTCAAGGGTAATTAAATTGATTTTCGACTTTAATTTCTTCAATTCGAATTTTGGTTTCAAGTACTAGTATTTTTTGAATTTTTTTATTTAATGAATTCAGATTTTGTGACTGATTTTGAGAGGCGTTATATCAGCTCTAAATCGGACTGCTTATGCGGGTTAAAGGTAACACAATGTCTATCTCCTTTAAGCCGATTATTTTGTAGGTCAAATTGTGATTTCGTGAAGTTTTCTGAATACTAGTTACATTACGGTGTGAAATCATTATGGAAATTGTAGTTAGGTGTCACAATAACAATTCGCGAGATGAGATTATTATTCAAAGTCGGGTTATTTTTGTTAAACTTTCCTAATAATAATCGATTAACTAATTTGGTAAGTATGTACTCGTAACTTCATAAGTCGTAATTTATAAATAGAGTTCACCTTGATGGATGTGAACACAAACACAATATCGCCTAGACTAGACAAATCGAACAAGCAACCACAATCCGTAACGGCAATTACATGCCCCTAGCAACTCTTTTGCGCTACCAGAGTAGTGATGTCCTTGATTGTGTTTGCCATTCCGGATCCTGTGGTAAAAAGGAATTACTATCTAGCCTTACAGATAAGGTTGTTTTTTTGTACTATTTATTTGACGGTAACTTCATTGGCAATCTAATCTAGTACTATATATTAAAACCTGAAACCAAGTCTTTCCTAGGACGACACTTGACATTCATTAATTGGATAGAATATAAAAATAGCATTAAATACAATTATCGGTTAGGATATGGTAATAAATTACCATAGAGTAGTATAATATTAGCTAATTTATGGAAAATAATCAGTATGGTAATTTATTTGAACAAATAAAAGTTAACATTTTTCTTATAAAATGAGTATAAACAATATAAATACATAACCCGGGCGTGGCACGGGCATGCAAACTAGTCTTTGTAAATTGTATAAACTGTGTAAGGCTAAAGAACTCGAGTTTGCGGTGGTTGTGTTCTGCCCTAATAAGAATCAATCTGAAGAGGATGACTGTGTCCGTTCTTTGCTCCGTAACCCGGATTATTGTGGCTGGCTTTACGTTCCCTTCGACTACACTGTCAGCCGTAGGTTAGACATGATGTGCATGTACAGCTGTGAAGATAAGCTTGTTGTTTTTGGACCCAATGGTGGCTATGTTGATCTTGACGGCAAAGAAGTGTATCTAGAATACGGCATTGGTGCATATCCCTTCACTAAACAAGCTGCATGGGATATGGAAGTAGACAAGCTACGAGGTTCGAGCTTGAAAGATTTGTTAAGTCGTTGCGAAATACATTCACTCAGCCGTGATGGTCAGACCCTCCCCGTCTCTAGTCTTGAAGACGCGGATGTTCTTGTTTACTTTGGTTGGGCGCCTTTAAACCCGCATCCATCTGCGTGGGAGCGTCAACTTCTCAAGTGGATCAATGAAATGAAGTCGGCTTCAAGAAGAAGATTGGAAGTGATCTTTATCTGCACATACGTTGATGCCAAGACCATTCCCTCCCTCGAAAAGTACTGTTCTGAGTTCGGTTGGCTTCTTCCATCTCCGCATGAGATCGATCGTAATGACACTCTAGTCAAATCGATTTTTGGCAAGGACGGACTGTGGGGTGGCAGCCTTGGTGCATTTGACGGATCGAATGGCCGTGTCCTTCGTATATGCCTTGAAAGTAGTCTCTTAGCGCAGTTTGTGCCGGCGACTTTCCCTCAGTCTGATGATGAGCTGCGTACAGACGTCCGAGGGCTTCTAAATAGTCAGCTTGGTGATGATACCTGGTGGAATGCCTTAGAAGAGTAGTTAGTATAACATTAATCTTTTTCTTTGTTTGGTTTGCATTGCTCGGTATTGATCATTATGTAGTAACACTCAAGTAAGGTCAATATAATCAAAGTATTGGATGAACTTCCGAAGTATATGAATTTTGTGACAAGACTCTTAAAGGCCATATCGAAATTATTATTATCATAAACTCAGAGTTCTGACATCCATCATATACTATATGATTTGTCATAAACTTGAGATTATGGTGGTTTTGCTAGCCCCAACACTGTGCAGACGCATAACATAAGAACGGTATTGGAAGTCTAATTAATCTTGTTGAGTTAAGTTTCCCTAATAATCTTAAGGTAAGTGATACTATTATGGGATAATTAGACATATGGTAATACTATTAGTCTAGTATATATAGGAGATTACTAGATTAGTTGCGATTGTAATAATCTTATAAATTGAGGTTCACAGTAGCCTCATCAATTCCTTCCCACATAAATTTTGAAAGATGAGTGAACTGAAGCGTAAGAGGTAGAGCACTCAATGGGCTAGGGTGGCCCCCATTTCGCCTTACCAACCCCAGGGAAACTCCGAATACAGGCCTAGATCGTTTGTACAGACAGACTTTTTTCGTTTCCGTCCGCTCTTCCCGAAGTGAGAGAATTGGAGCAAACCGAAGATGAAAGCCCCATAGTGGACGAACGTAGTTTGCGTTCTCCAGAAGATACTACAGAGCATAAGAGACGACGACCACTCTGTTCAGAAGACGGGCGTGACATAAAAGTCACTGAACATCAAAAGCTCAAGCCAGGCCAACCCTTTGATGCAATACAGTACTTGTTCCCATGTCACGAGACCGACTATCTTATACATAGGAATAAGAATGGCACTGAAGAAAGACTTATAGTTGATTGCCTGGTTGGTAAACGATACGTAGTCATCTGTACTTTCCATTGTATAAATTTTAAAACTCAGACCCCTTTCACCCTTGAGAAAACCCACCAAAAACAAACAATGGGAAATATACCAATGACAATGGGAAATTTACATAATTACATAATGTACAGGACTCATATAATTAATTAAGTTTCCTAATCACAACAACACTGCCTGAATTATGGGCACATAGTTGTCCAAGGCAGTGGTTAGTTCCCTGACCAGCTGTTCACAAGTTGAGCATTTCCATTTCCAGTAGGCCTTTGGACCTCTTTGACGTGAGACAGTCATGTTAGCCAATTTCATCATCTTTCCCAGATTGTCGAAACGATCAACGGTTGCAATATTTCTGAAGTGATCATCTGACATTTGACCAAACCAAACGTCGTGTTTGAGCCACTGTTTCTTGAGGTATTGTTTAAGCGTTAATTCATCCCGCCCAGGGTAGATGGGCGGTAGGTTCCCTTCCACTGCCTAAGAAAATAAATATCCTGATTTTTTCATTTTCCTTTGAATATTAATTATTAGATTATCTTTATCTGTCACGAACTTATATATCAATTTTTAAATTACAGCTGATTTCATAGCTTCACATCAAAAACTGAACCGAATTTTTAAATTACAGCTGATTTCATACCTTCACATCAAAAACTGAACCGTACACCTGGTGTTGGAGAGCGTTGGCTGCGATATGGTGGTGCACCACAGTTCCGCAGTTATCACTGGACACATATGGTGAGATGATTGTGCCATTTCTCATTACGTAGTGTGTCGCGACGCACTGAAAGCATGTGTTCATGTTAGAAACGTTACCTACAACACCAACAAAATACTCCCTCCGATTCAAAGAGCTTTTCATCTTTCTTTTACAGTTTTCAGTTGTCATGTTAGAGACTACTTGTAGACTAAATGGAAGATCCATTTGTCGTAGTATCAAATGGAGTTTGTAGACTGCATTGCAGAATAAAATATGTACTAATTTTTGCAGTAAGTGAATGATTCATTTGATATAAAAGTAGCTCTCAACATGGCACCTCAAAATTGCAAATAGAAAAAGGAAAATCTCTTTGAATCGGAGGAAGTATACATTTATATACAAGCATTTATATACACAGTAGACGCATTACTTACTGTTTGTCCATTCAGGTATATTGCACGAGGAGAGAGCTGTGGAAATTTTGCACCTGATGGCAGTCCATGTCTACAAATAACGTAAGTCAGAAAAACAATTAGCATCGACCACATGTTGATAGTTATCGCCTTTTAATAATAAAATGCGAAAATATATACCAGGCGTGGGAAATAAAGTTAATATTATTGGGAAATAATGTCATTAGGAAATTGTACTAATTAGGAAATAATAATGTTATGGTAAAATAGAATTATGGCATTATTATTATTATTTATTCTAAAATATTCCGGAGACTATCCTTGTATCACGAACCAATGTAGTGATATACTCCCTCCGTTCGCCTTTAAAACGCGTAGGATCGGAACACAGTTTTTAAGAAAAAAGATAATAAAGAATGAGTTTTAGGGTTCACTTGGTGTAAAATTACAATATAAGTGTATGCCCCACTTGCATTTTCAATAAACAAATGAATAAAGTAGGTGTGTTTTGGTCTTTATATTTACAAATAAGGATATATTACAAGTATGAAGTTTAAATATGATGTATGCCTCACTTGCATTTTCAATAAACAAATGAATAAAGTATGTGTGTTTTGGTCTTTATATGTACAAATAAGGATATATTACAAGCATGAAGTTTAAATATGAACACCCCAAAATAGAAAGTAGGAAGTTTATAGGCGAACGGAGGGAGTGAATAGAGGTTCACCCTCATTCGATGTGAACAGAATACCATTGAAGCCCTAATAAAACGTTAAAGATGAGTGAACTGAAGCGTAAGCAAACTGAAGATGAAAGCCCCATAGTGGAACCTGGTTTGCGTTCTCCAGAAGATAACACAGAGCATAAGAGACGACGACCACTCTGCTCAGAAGACGGGCGTGACATAGAAACCGATGAACATCAAAAGGTCAAGCCAGGCCAACCCTTTGATGCAATACAATACTTGTTCCCATGTCACGAGACCGACTATCTTATACGTAGGAATAAGGATGGCACTGAAGAAAGACTTATAGCTGATTGCCTGGTTGGTAAACGATACATAGTCATCTGTACTTTCCATATACCTGTGAATAATGTGATGTATGAGAGCGATGCCATTTGCCGTGACATACAAGTTGTTTTCAGCGAGTTAGCTAAGGAGCATTCTAATTTCGAGGTTGTTTTGGTCACGCGTATGAGGTCTGATTGTCCTGATTCTAACTTGGCTGCTTTCGACTAGTTCTTCTCTGCCTTCTCCCCGACATGCCTTGCTGTACCAATCTCGGATACTGTTCGCTCGCTCAACCTATTTCGATTTAAAGGCACATCTTACTACAGTTACCCTGGCTGTATCGTGGCTGATTTGGAAAAGCGGGAATTGTCGTACACAAGTATCGATTCTTTCCAGGAGTATGGACTTGATTTTTACCCCTTACTGAACAGAAGGCACAAGAGCTTCACGAACAAGCAATCACAATCCAGAACGGCAACATGCCCCTTGCAACTCTTTTGCGCCGCCAGAGTAGTGATGTCCTTGATTGTGTTCGCCATTTCGGATCATGAGGTAAAAAAGAATTACTGTCTAGCCTTACAAATAAGGTTGTGTTGCTCTACCATTTATATGACGGTAAATTCATTCGCAAATTTCGTAATTGTACAAACAGTGCAAGGCTAAAGAACATGAGTTTGCGGTGATTGTACCATAAGGAAGACCAATTCCGTTCTTTGCTACGTAGACGGGATTGTTGTGGCTGGTTTTACGTTCCCTTCGATTACACGATCAGTTGTAGGTTACGTCCACTAGGCATTTACAGCTGTGACGAAAAGCTGGTTGTTTTTGGACCCTGACGGCAAAGAAGTGTATTAAACAAGCTGCATGGGATATGGAAGTAGAGAAACTACGTGGTTCGACTTTGAAGTATTGGCTAAGCTGTTGCAAAATAAGGTCAGTAAGCCGTGATGGTCGGAGGTCTCGTGTGTCTAGTCTTGAAGGCGCGAATGTTCTTGTTTGCTTTGATTCGGCGCCTTTAAACCCGCATCCAGATACATGGCAGAGTCGTCTGTTTAAGGTGGATCGATGAAATGAAGGCGTCTTCAACAAGAAGATTAGAAGTGTTGTTCGTGTGCACATACGTTGATGCCAAGATCGTTCCTTCTCTCTGATACGATATCCGATTGGCCAAAATGACAAAGCTAGAGGAAAGGATATCTGTGACTGGAAGTGGATTTTAGGGAAAGCCAAATGGAGGAGATTATGGACAATACTTTACTTCCTAATTTCTTGAGTCTAGTTTAGTTAAGTGTCTTATTTCTCGTAAAAGAATAAATTTCCTTATCATATAGGAAAAGAGATAGTGAAAGTCATGTTTCCATATCTCATTAGGAGTAATATTTCCTTATTGTCTATTTTGTTTTTAGTAAGTCTAGGCTATTATAAATAGCACCCCTATTGTATTGTTTTTATATAGAGTTTGAGAATTAATATCGAAGAGTCGAAAGAGAGTTTTCTTTCAATAGGTTCAGGCTTTGAACAAAAATTGAGCTAATCGCGTTATTAGTGAGTAGTGGATCATTACTTAGATCGGCGTCTAGGTTTGATCATAGGCCTTCGGGTCATGTCCTTTATTATTTTGTTTCTTAGTTTATTTTCGTTCACAAATAAACCCCAAAAACCCAAAAATAGCCCCACGGTAGTACAGAACATCAATCTGTCCTATAGTAAGTTTAAATCCGCTGCGTACTCGTATCACCCTCGATAAGTATTGTTCTGATTTGGGATGGTTTTTGCCATGTCCACATGACATTTTGCAAAATGATGCTTTGGTCAATGTGCTATTTGGGAAGGCTGGAATGTACGGTGGTCGCCTTGCCGCATTTGATGGAATGAGTGGTCGTCTCCTCCGTGTATCCCTTGAGCGTACTCTGTTGGCGCAATCTGGGCCGGCAACTTTCCCTGAATCTGATGACGAGCTACGTACTGATGTTGGGCTGCGGCTGAATAGTCTGCTTGGCGACGATACTTGGTGGGGTGCCCTAAAGATTTGAGTAATTAGTAACAACAGAAATTAGTTGAACTGTATTGTTCTTTGATCAATGAAATTAAGTGTTGTCTGAACTTCTGAGTACTTAAATTCTGTGCTATTGTTGCTTCAATTTTTTCTTAATTTGGATGTGGTGTTAGACAGACGTAACAGTAGCGCTGTGGCGCAGCGGCATTAAAATTTAAACCAGGCCGCGGAAATCTAAACCAGCAGCAGTAACACCAGTACTTCTGTTAAATTATACTTTAGATCCGGAATAAAACCGAGAATCGTATTCATGTCAAATTATTAAGATGGGAGACTGTAGCGGAAGCGTACCTTAATCCATCGTGTAGGTAGTGGCGGTGGGTATGGATCTTCTAACTCTTTAACCTTCTCCTTAGGACAATAGAGCGACGAGATTGTTCGGAGATGTCTTTATTGATGGCAACAGTTTTGAGCTCATAAAGTTTTACACATGATATACAGAAGCACATGTGGCCCAAGTGGGAGATTGTTGGAATTACAATCGTGTGCGCATACATGTTTTCTATAATATGTGTGTGTATTAGGCCATCTTAAGGTTAGCCCATAAAGTGATCTGATATTTTGTTAAGTTATTGGGCTTATGACATCAAATAAGAGTATGGACTCAATATGTGTAGAGACCAGTCAGTTATTCCTTATTCAATGATGGGCCGATTAAGGAATAAGACACCCTATATATACGTAGGGTTTAGGGTCATGGTCCCTGACTCATATCTTTCTCTCACCCTCTTGCATACAATGCAAGAGATTCAAAAACCAAATGCACGAGCAAATCATCCGATAGCTCTAACTTTAGTGCCTTAAATTTTGAAGTAAGATGAGACATCTTCATGTTGTACTTCCTTAGTTAGTTAGTAGTCTTTGCCCTTAAACTTATTAGAAATCAAGTTCAACAGAGCTATACAGATTTCCGCCTTACTACTTTTGCAAAGACTATCACTTTTGGCATTAACCTTAATAGACTCAGCGTCCATAAATCCTCCCTCCCTGGTCATAAGACACACGCAATCTGAACATCCATCCACTTCTTAAAGTACCAATTTTCCTTTAGAGTACTTATATCCGTAAGAATAGTGACCTTTCAGTTCTTATTGCAAGGTCTTATCCACACAACCAAGGAAAAATGCTCACATAAATTCAATATCGGACTATGGCAGGCCTATCACAAAGTACCAGCACAACATTAATATCTCGTCTTTGGACAGAAATATTAACTTGTAATTTGGCACTTCCCTTAGTTATAGTAAAATAAATACTGACAATAAGATCCTGTCAAATAATAAATAACCTTTGGGTTACTTTATTATTCACATGAAAACCGAATAATTGTCACATATTTATTACTATACATGTATATATAATTCGGCCAAATATTAGCCTTCCTTTGGGCCGGGTAATATCCGCATGAATTATATACACACCATCTTATATCCAAATAAAAATAATCTCCACAAGAGAGGTCACTTTGGCGACATGTTGCTTCGATTAGATTTACTGTAGGAAATAAGATATCTTTAATCGATATGTACCAAAAGTCTGATTGAACAACCTTAGATTAATAACCTTATGACCATGAACCGAATGTCTAAAAGACGAACTTCGACAAAACTGGAGGCCGAAGACATGCATGGTCAAACTTTTATAACATACGAATTTCCTTAGCTTGATCACACATGCAATTGCATTGAACACGATAAAGCAATACGTACATGATCAAGCGGCAACCTTAGGTCAACAGTAAAGCATGAGTCCTTCATCATCGATTTCGCACATAAAAGAAATACATGCACTAACATAAAACCGGACTTTAAGCGACAAACCTAATTACCGTACGTACATGCCTTAATCAACCAAACATGCAACTTTGTCTTGGTCGAAATTTCATGCGGCAAAACTTTAGTTTGATCACAAAACTTAAAACTTGATACAAAAATTAAAATCAAACCTCAAGAGGAAAACACACAAATTTTCCACCACATAAACCATGATCAAAACATACCGCCGCAATCAACACTTATAATATAGCCTTGATTCATATAAAAAAAACCCACCGCTTGATTAAGCATCTTTGACCAAACTTATGCACGTACGCGAATAAACATACTTACCGAATTGC
>JBBYHQ010000014.1:734868-776891 GCA_038382645.1 Spergularia azorica
GGAATGACATTTTGCTTATTAGGACTTAGCCTGAGTTTAGCATTGCTCGGCCATCAACCAATAGGGATCCGATTGGCCTTAATGTTTGTCTGTGGAAATGTGGCTTTCTTCTCAGTGGGGATTGGTCCGATTTGCTGGGTGTTAACTTCTGAGATATTCCCCCTTAGGCTTCGTGCTCAGGCATCTGGTATAGGGGCTGTAGGAAGTAGAGTTAGCAGTGGCCTAATATCAATGTCTTTTCTCTCTGTCACTGCTGCAATCACTGTTGCAGGAACGTTCTTTGTGTTCGCTGTGATCTCAGCTCTGTCTGTTGGTTTCGTCTACACTTGTGTCCCCGAAACCAAAGGGAAATCCTTGGAAGAGATCGAACAGATGTTTGAGAATGATATACTGCGAGGAGGTGAAATGGAGCTCACTGATACAGTTCGCCTCGTGCCACAAGAGCCAAGTTCACATTAATGTGTCAGTAGTCAGACCAGAATGTGATACTTCCATCAGCCTTTCGGGTATGAGCCTTTATCGTTCACTCCGATACAGCCCCGAGCAGGGAATTCTTTCATCTACCGAACTTTGCTTATGTCCTACAAAAATTGATGTTCAGTGATGAGCTCGTTAGTTGTATTAGATCATGGCGTCATAGTACACCCACAGGGCCACAGTAGCTAGCCCCTGGGTGAAATATATTTGATGCAGGTTATACTATATTCTTTTTTGGATGAAATGTATTTTTTTGGCTTCTTACAATGGCGATAAAATGGAGGTGTTTCTTGAAATTGGTTGGTGTGTAATGTAGGTTAATGTGAAGGTAAATTCCTCCTTAAGATTGAGAGACCTAGGTTTAAGTCGTCTCAGAGTTGTTCCTTGTATAATGTAACTGCTACAACAGTATTCTTTCATATATGAACTAGAATATCATTTATCTTCATACAAACTGTATATCATTTGATGCACTTGGATGTATTTTAGGCCAGCACTATAGCCACAGACTGAATCTACCCTTCCACACAGCGCTCTCTTAGGCGCGTGCACCACAGGCGCGCGCAGAGTGAGGGTTGCAGGTGCACGCGCCTAAGAGAGGGTTGTGTGGAAGGGTAGATTCTTTCTCTGGCGTTATCAATGCCCGTATCAATATTAATTTAACCATTAGCCATCCCATTAGCCTTCAATTACACTATCCACGTCAGCAGTGATGTCATCGATGACATCAGCACTCATATAATGATATCACTGCTGATGTCATCGCCACCTCATTATTGCATGTGTTTGACTACTTAAAAAATGAGCTTGTGAAGATTTGAACCTGTAACCTCAGAGTTACAATTTTAACACTTCAACCACCAAGGCAACTAATTTTTTTGATACTTATATTAACAAAGTTATATATAAAGGATTTGAGATTTATGAGATAATTTCAGAAACAACTTTGGACGAGATAATCTGAATCAAATCAAATCATATTATTTTTGGAGATAATTTATGAAATAATATATATAGGCGCAATATATTAGGAAATAACACATCTTGCGTGTGTTTCGTTTTAACTCAAAATACGGGTTAACGGGTGGAGTCAGAGTTAAAAAAAAGTGTGTTAAAAAGTAGTCGGGGTTAATATGAATTACATTTCACAAAAACGGGACCCGAAAATAACGGGTCACGGGTCAAAAATTGTAATTCGTACATAAACATAAAGTACTTATATAAATTCGCTATACTTACTAAATTATTTTCATTAATCAAACATAACTTTTCTAAGATGATACCAAATTAAACACGTTTTTTTTTGTCTTAGTTATAGAAAAAATGGGACAACGGGTCATCTCAAGTTTAACCCAAAAGAATACTGGTCAAAACGGGTTCGAGTTATTTATGGCCAGAGCTTGATCAGGGAAAAAATTGGCTATTAACCTTGAACAACGGGTCACATCTGGTCGGTTAAATTTTTGACAGTCCTAATATTTTGCGTTAAATATGAGTAATAAAATAGAGTTATAACCATGTTTATATAACAACCCGTGCAATTTTGTACGGGCTAATAAACTAGTACTATACCTTTAATAGGCTACTTTCCACGCCTACGTGGCAACCTTTGAAGGCATCCAGAGCCAAAAAATTCCACCTCATCTCCTACGTGTCGTCCCGGTGTTCAATTGCATTATCTCTCCTCCATGTCATACACCATTTAATATCCCAAATTAATTTAGGTGAATAAAATCTTTTGAGTTGCCTTCATGAACGTTTGAAAACACTTCAACTTATTTGAAATTAATTTTCATAAATTTCAATATTCACGTCATAATTCATATTGTCTAGACGAGTTTTGGGGGCTTGGCCACGTGGAAAGGCCATGTGTCACTAGGAGATGCTTTCACAACACTGTTAATATTATTCTTTTGAGTTGTCCATTTAAACGTTATGAGTCACTTCAACTTCTGAACATAAATTTCTTTAAATTTTAATAAATTAATCATTAATCATCACCATTATTCATCATAAAAACGACATTAAATATGATGTCTCTTGGCTCTTCGTTTGCCAATTGTATCGCTTACGTTTTAATTCACATCAGTATATATATGTTATGAATTTATTTGAATTTGGTGGAAAAAAATATCATTTCATGTACAATGAGTTCATCAAAGAGAGGTTTTTAGACATGAGAAGATATATTTATATTTAGAGCGTATTTTTATGTATTAGTGTAAGACTTTCTAATATTTATATTTTACTATCGAAGTATGATGGTAAGTTGAGAATCGAAATTGTAATTGCTAATAGTTTATATTGTACATCTTTTTTTCCAAGATATGATAATCTTGGTCATGTTTATTTTCGATATTGTGATTGACAAGTTTGATTCTATTTTCGATATAGTTAATATGTTAGTACAATTTTACAAATAAGTTAAAATGATCACGTGTATTCACGGGGCCAAAAGCTAGTTTTATGTTCAACCACTGGACATTAGAGGTGTATGGTAGCTAGATGTTCTCCATGCGCCCGTTAATGTCCGGTGGTTACCATGGGCGGCTAGAAAGTGATCGTCCGCCACATTCCGGTAATTGAAGGTATGTAGGTTTCACGCTCAGCAACTAATGCAGGTTCAAGTCATTAGCGTCCAAAATTGCCCCCCGTCAACCTAGTCCAATGATCACGTCAACTTACCAACTCCAATGACTCCATTAAAGTGTGCTTGATCGAGAAGCATAGCAAACTTGTGTTTTACCTAGTCAAGTCTAAGTTTCAGCAGTTACGCCACCAAAACTATATGACTATTGACATTAATACTGCGTCCATGCATGATAGTAACACTGGCTTAATCCTGGTATTAATTAATGTATTATTATTCATCAATCAAGTCTACATACTGTACATGATAAGGTACAAGTTTTCTTCTTATCAACAAAAATTGATTAGATGAATATGATCTAGCTAACGTATTCGAGTCAAGTATTTTAATATTTAAAGTCACGATATTATTACACTCGATTGTCAGATGACAGACTTCCATCCTCCTACTATTTAGCATTTACAACGAAGAGTGCTATACTGCATTTCGAGTTAAGTATGTTACAACTTACAAGTACATCAAATTGCAAAACTAGATAGGTGGTGCCAAAAGTTCTTCCATGCTCCTATTTAGCATTTACAATGAAGTGTGCTATACTGCATTTCGAGTTAGTATGTTACAACTTACAAGTACTCCGTACATCAAATTGCAAAACTAGGTGGTGCCAAAAATTCTAACATTTTTAGAGACAATTTCAAACACCCTCGAACAACCATATATGTGGTTGGTATTAATGGAGTCACAATAGTCTTCTTGATATATACGGATTTCAACAAGCGTACGATTGAGAAATAAAATTCGTGTAATTTGATAAACGATAACATAGGCTACTTACAAGGTTGAAGTCGAATTGCAAACAACACAAGACTTCTTCATCAAATGACTTATAATACTTCCATTCTCAACCTTCATCCCTCTACTTTGCCTATTCCACAAGTGCAAAGCATAACTCTCCCCCTCTATTTGCTTAAGCTTGTCATTAATCCATTGCAAGTGACGCTCATCCTTAGGCTCGTGAAATAAGCTCCCAATCCTAACCCAATCCACGATATAAAATGCCGGCGGGGGCAAAATGGTAAAATTCTTTTGCCCCTCCAACCCCATGGTTCCATTTAGCCTCTCAACCACCCTTGAAACAAGATAAGGACCATTATGCCCCCACTTGTTTCCATTGAAAGTTAGGGCAAATTCCTCAATGAACTTGTTTAAAAGAGGGTGTTTCTTGTCAAAAATCAACAATGCATTGTTCAATCTACTCCATTTTCCTGTCCTTGGATCAACCATTTGTGCTCCTATTGAGTTTCTTAACTTGTTTAACCTCCTCAAAACTACAAAATCAGTGTCAATATATATCCCACCGTACTTATAAAGCAGAGCGAGTCTAAGCAAGTTTGACAGATTTTGGCCTATCGATATGTCACCTTTCCTAACATTTCCTTTCTCCAACTCATTGTACCAATCACCACCCATTGTATCCTTGAAAATAAATCGAAAATCGGGCGCAATTGCCATTATCTTAAAGTTCATCCTACGAAAAGGCCTCAAAATTTGACTTCCTCCATACGTATCCATAGAATCGGAGACAATAAGCAAGCATGCATTTGGATGAAACTTGAAGAGACTCTCAATGCAGAACCTTTCTCGATCTCCAAACGAATCGAGGGACGATATCCACGTCATGAAAACTCGAACTTTGCAAGAATTCTCTACGAAAAATTGCTTCACTTGCTTTGAAAACCCCCTTGGTTGAGCTTGTTGCGATGATGGAGCTGTTTTCGGTACCATTTTCGCCTTCCGGTTTCTAGGACTCTTTGCTTGGGTGAAATAAGTTGTACTAGGAGAAAATGTGTGATGGGTTTTCCTCGGTTGCTCTGCTTTCATTGCATAGATGGGTGTCGAAGACGGGAATTGCGAATTTTGAAACTTTTTTCCTTGAGTTTGCTTAGGATTTTCCAAAGAAAATGAAGGTGTGAAGTAGAAAAAAATGGTGAATGAATTATATGCAAGGAGAACAAGAATAAAGAGAGCCAAAAAAGATGTAATAGGCAAGCAAAAACATGAAGAAATGAAGGATCTTTTAGTAGTAATAATCTTATGAGAAGAAATTGAATGATATTGTTTAGATAAATCATCATTCTTTGTTGTATTATTAGTGAGCTTTTCCATGATTTTTTTGGTTGTATAATGCTAACTTTGCATGATCACCTGAGTAATATTGAGCGATCAGGGGTTTTAATCAAGTTTCTTTGAGCATGAGTGAGACAAATTGACCATTTCATATTTCATTTGAGTGTCGCATCAAAAGAGGTGCTAAAAGAATAGGTCGTACACATTGTGATTAGCGTACTCAAAGACGTTATTTCGAATTGTTAACGTTTGTTTGAATACGTTAACAACTCATGCTAATAAAAGTAGTGTTTTTTGGTTACCCTTAAGGCCCTGTGCTATTCAACTTAAAGAACAGTGTAATCAAATTATATCAGTATAATTCAAATCAAATCAAATCAAATCAGATCAAAATTTTCTAAATAACGACTAATGAATCTAGTCTACTTCTTGTTATTGACTAGTCTATATTAAGTTAAATTTTCAACATATTCGATTCAAATCAAATTTGTTCAAATCAATTCAATTCATATCAAATCAAATCAAATTAGAAAAATGCAGTCATATCACACATTGCCTAACACTATATATCAATTAACTTATCACTTTGGTCTTTGTTCATTTTTTAGCAGAATACTTAAGCTATACTCCGTCCTCATCAACTTAAGTTATATTATCTAGTAATGCTGATTGAAAATAAATATTTGACTAAGTCGAATAAATATATTATATCATAAACGCTACTTCGGTGACACATAGACGTACGTATACCACAGATAAAAAAGGAGTGAGTTGAGAACCGAACCTAAAACCTATAGGTTATAATACGTCATTTCTTGAAGTGCTCATTGAGCTCTACTCCGTACATGCAAGTGTACCGTATATTGAAGAAAGATGAGAAAGTTGATTAGCATATAATGAGTTACTCCTATAATGACAACATCATTCTAACCAATACCGTATTTGATTACTTACTGAAATATTGATTAATTAGAAAAGAAATATGCAAAAGTTTATACCGAATTGGAATCAATTCGTACTATTGTCACAATCTCATAAACTAAACCCCGTGATAAAAACGGAAAACTTTAGTTGGTTGTAATGCTTATCTTTATTAGCATACAAATTTCCTCCACATATTTTGCATAACTAAGGTGTAATTTTGGACCACAGTGTCGGTCGGGTTCCATTCAGACATTTAGTATTTTTTTCGTGTTTTCAGTGTTTCTTGGCTTCAGCAGGAAGATACCAGCCATTTCGAGTGGGGTGAGGAATCGGTTTGCCGGGTCAGGTCAATTGTTGACAGCTTTCCCCCTATACCTGTATCTACAACGATAGCAAAAAAATCTTGACAGTTTAACAAGTTGCAAACTTTGTCAATGACACTTAATTTCGCAGAGAGTCGACGCATACTATTAGACCGATGACTCGAACCTTAGTCCCGTCGATATAAACCGATCAAATTGACTAGCCAGACACACTCTTTACGATTAAATTGTTTGACCAACACCGAAAAACCATTGGTAAACTCGTTGACAACGTAACAAAAAAAAAAAAAAACTACTGGTCAATCATAACCATATAGTGGCATATACTGTGAGTAGACAGACAGTTTAGTATATGATGCTGCTTTCAGAAGCAAAACAGGTGACATGCAGTCAGTGTTCTCGATTCGACGAACGTTAGCTAATAGCTAGTTTCAGTAAAGAAAGAGAACTGTACGTTAAAACCACCAAGTCGATCTCTTTACTGTCAGCTGCATTGTGCTTCCTGTGTCTGATCTGCTACATTTTTGCGAAATTCGCAACTGTCAATCTCAAGTTTCTTGTTACAGTCTGAGGTGCTGCCGTTTTCTTGCAGCAATGTTTTTCCTAGGTTCAGAATTTGACTTCCATTGTTTTTGTTACATTCAAACCAGAATGTGTCAGCCTGATTAACCTATGGTATACCAACACATCTAATTTATCTTGCGTGTACCCGAAAACTATTTAGAAAGATACTGTATCTTCAAGAACAATTAATCTCCAAAAGTCAGCTATATAATTCAATCTCCCATGATCATTATTGTTGCATCAGTTGATCATGGTGTATTCATACATCAATTTTGTAGCGCTTTTTTCGCTCTGCAGTCTCTCGAATTTTGTGATCTCTGATTACAGCAGAGACTCATACTATCTCAGACTTCAACAAAAGGGTTATACTTGTTTGAACACTGCAAACGCCACCACAAATTTCCAAAGTAATGTCTATCTTCTTCTACAAGATTTCACCGTCCAATCCTCTCTGACCAGCTTCTACAACACCAGTATAGGAAATAACCCTGATAAGGTTTACGGCTATTACATGTGTCGCGGAGACATAGCTCATGAAGTTTGTAACAGTTGCATCCTCAATGCTACAGAATTTGTTTGAGAAGGAAATTGTCAGAAAGTGGGTCTGATATATGAATCAGAAACGTGCATCTTTCGATATTCCAATATCAGTATGTATGGCCTGTACGATCCAACCTTACCATCGGTTTTTGATTTCATTCAGGCTAACGTATCAAACTACAAGCAATTCAATCAAACACTGTCATCCTTGATAGAAGCTGTGATAGATGAGGCTTCTTTCGGAAGCAACAACAGTACTAATGTGTCTATGCCAGGTTTTTCAACCAAGGAAGCGAATGTTGTTGCAGGAAATGAGACTATATACAGCATGGCTCAGTGTACACCAGACATACTAGGAGTGAACTGCAGTCATTGTTTAGAGTCTGGATTCCGCGACAATATGACATGGTCGGCTCATGAAATTCCAGGGGGATGGCCGGCTTATAACACTCCGGGAGGATATTCTACCATGGATAAATGTCACATCAGATATGATAATTAATCAACCATTTTACTATCTTGGACAGTTGGAAAACAGTAAGGCTACAGAATGTTCAAGGACACAAAATATTCGAGCTATCTACCTAATTGTATATATGCTGATATATGTGCTCTAGCTACCTTGTGCTAGAAGCTTGAATCAGTCTCTTACATGGTTCAAAATCTCGGTTTCGGTCACGGTTTTGGATTCGGTAACATTGTCATGGACTCGGACCAAATGCGGTCGTCGCGGACTCATCGCGATTATCGCGGTCATTTTCTATTTTCAGGAAAAATCCAAAATATCGGTTTATATTGCGATCATCTCGGCGGATATCATAACGTATCGTTAATATCGGAAAAAATCGGCCGATATTTTCCAATTTCAGTTTAGACCGTGATATCGGCCTTAATAACGTCGCGGTCGGGGCCAAATCCGTTACATATCGGCCGATACAATATTTTGCACCATGGTCTCTTATACTATTGTAAGAAACTTAGTGTTTTTTATTAGATTTTTGGGGTTGTATTTGATGTTTTTACCCTGGGAGCAGCCTCTTGTCAAATAAATTGACAAGGGAAGTCTTGCCCTCATTACACCCTTGTGGTGGGACCCTTCGTCGGACCTCCGCTTAGCGGGGACCCCAATGTGCACCGGACTGCCCTTTTATTTGATGTTTTTACATCTGTTCATAATCAAATAATACGATGTTCTAGACGCTAATGCCAGTGAACAAAACATTAGTGTTACAGTAGGGATAATCCAATAATGTTATAGCAAGCTAGATGATCACTGTAATGGCAGAGTATTGAAGAAGATTATGCCGAAGATTAGAAGAGTGAAGAAAAAGATTAGAAGAGGAGAGGAAATTGAGAGAAAACAAAGAATAGGTACAATCTAAACCCTTTTTCCGGCCACTTGACAATAGCATTCCCAGGTTGGGGCTCACAACACCCCAACTAGGGTGTCGTTTGGTTTTCCAGGCGGAGCTGGGGGTTCGTCGGACGCTAGAAGATGTGGTGGGAAGCATAACCCTTAATGGTATAATATGACAGGTGACCAAAGTACAAAGAAAAAATAATGTAAAATATCGTTCCTAATAATATTATAACAAAAATAAACATACACCTACATTTTTATGAAACAAGTATAAACAATATAATAGATAGCCCGGACGCGGCCCGGGCATGCAAACTAGTTAAGGTAACAACATAAAGATATTACAAGATATAATAACAGATTATCCTAAAATATCCATTACAATCATATTAACAATAATAATATTTACTAGGAAATAATAGGCGACTCCACCGGTGCAGTCCTAGCCCACCGTCGACGGCTCCCTCCAACGAGATGTCCCCCCGCCTCGATTAACCACCACCACTCCTCTTTTCGCCGCCCCTGCCCTTTGGTCATCGCCCTACGACCCTCATTGCCGCCCCTACTTTTTGGTTCGTCGACCATTGTAGCCGCAGGGAGAGAAACGTGGGAGAAAGATATAAATGGGGAACGACTAGATGTTATCGATGTCGCGGGGGATAGGGGCTAGACTCGCTGGCGAACGACGGTATAGGCGGAGTAGTCGACGCCTGGTGATTGTCAGTGATTGTCGGCACCGGGAAGTTGTGGTCGCAAAATTGAGAAGGGGAAGGAGGAGAGAGAAATGGGGGAGTTGGGTTTTGGTTTTACATTAAATTGGGTAATTATTAGGTAAATTAAGGTTGGACGAGTAATTAGATAGATAATGGCGTAGGATTATTGTTTAATTAAGGTATTAATATACATTCCTTAACGCCGTTATAACAGAAGAAACAAAAATGGGTATGATATGCAGTTTTCCTAAGTACAGGAGTACCGTGTGCACAAAGATGAGGTGTATGGGTATCACGTACAAAGCCCCAAATTACAGGAATACCACGTGCATTTTCCATTTCTTTTCCTTTCATTTCCATGTCCCTTCCTTTCCTTTCCTCTCTTTTCCATGTCTCTTTTTCTACCAAACATACTATGAGTTATAGTTATTCAATTCCTTTGTGTAGTAAAATTCACCATCTAATTATTTTTTCATTCGCTCCATGTGAAATTCATTTGCCTCCTTATTCGTCTCATTCGCGATATCATTATTGGCTATGCTGTGAGATTTATTCGGCTCTTCCGTGGGGTTATAACTCTGAGGTAGCGTATGGTTCGATTCATCTTACTCATTTTCTAATTGTTTTGCAGACACCGTATGGTGAACCAATGTGCATAGCGTACCGACAAATGACTTGTTAACTCGTAACTTAAGTCATTTGTCATATGAAATAGTACAAACGAACGTCATCGGCATTTTGTAATCATACGCTCATCATCATCATTTTGTATCATACACTCGTTAGCATTTTGTAAGCAAAGTCTCACAATGATTATACCCATTAACACCCATTGTATCCATGAAAACAAGTCCAAAATCACGTGCAATCGTCATAATGTTAAAGTACAATCACTAACAATTAATATAAATTACACTATTACCTAAACGAAAAAAAAAAAAAAAAATCTAAGCAATTTACAACAATTAAATGGACGTCTCATAAGACAATGTTTGGAAAACAAATCACCATAAAATATCATAAAAGCCTCGATTTGATTAATAACATTTAAATTGTCATTAACATCCTTTAAATTGGCATCAAAATCGGTGTTTGTCAAAATAAACATAGACTTTAGTCCTTCTTTTTTGTTTACGTTTTCTTTATTTTCATTTTCGTATGTGTTTTTGCCAAGACACGTAAAAACTTACGACTTTAAGGTGTTTGTACAACTCGAATAATATCAACAAAACTCAAACGGAACACAAACCAGTTTTACGACTGTGGTTAAACCAAGCCAAAGCAATAGCTCTTAGGCCAATTTCTTCGACGGTATATGAGGTACCGTCACTCGAAATTCTGCTGTAGAACACAATATTGAGCATGATTTCTTTTAGTTCGTCCAACATCGGTTTTAGAAAGTCCCAATCGGGAATGAAATAATTGCAAACTCCTCATTTTCTAATTGTTTTGCAAATACGGTGGAATGGATCATTGAGCGTAGCGTAGCGACAAATGGCTTGTTAATCGTAACTGAAGTCATTTGTCATCTGAAATATTGCAAACGAGCTTCGTCAAAATTTTGTAAGCATACGCTCATCATCATTTAATATATCTTTTCATTGACTTATCACGCTAATGCATAAATCTAATCTAATATACTTTTCACGGCAATCTCTAATGTTTGACAATCAGTATAGAGAGTCATGTTCTTGAAAATGTATTCATCAAACTCCTCAATCTGCTTAAGACATGTCTTGCATCCAATAGCTTCAGCCTTCAGCTCTCATTGAAGTCACACCTGTTACATTCACCGTCTAAAAAAAAAAAAAAAATATAGGTTACACATAGTACACACCTATTCTAATAATTACCATACACGAGTGTTAAGAGGAAGAAGCTGAATTAGAATTGACAACAATGTTCACTTTTACCGAAATTACTCGTCACATATCTTCCGTTCATTGACTTATCACGCTAATGCATAAATGTAATCTAATATACGTATATGCTTTGCTACCATCTAAAATAACAAGGAAAACCATTGGTAGAGCTATGGCTAACATGAAAAACCAAAAGTCGTACTATTCTGCTTCATTAACAGATAAACGTTCAAAAACTCATCAACTATCAACGATTTACGTGCTTCTTGGGTGAACGACAACCTCTTTGACGTTGAGAGTAGTTGCGAGGTACAAGAGTTCAAAAACTCTTGTGCGTGGAAGATCAGATACGTAATTAACTTATTTAACTATTCTAATCTTGTTTTAAACAAGGAGCTGTGTAGTTTTATTTAGTTGATTTGTTATATACATACAACTCCCTCCTATTCTTTTTCCCTCTTTCGAAAACTGTTTTTATGTAGCCATATTCGAGACTACCTCTAGGCCAAATGATAGACCCGCTTACACATATACTCCATGCATGTAGTTAGTGACCATTATACTATTTTGGATAATCGTTTTAGTTAAATACCTTAACACTTTCATCTAAGATTTGTAAATTGGTTACTTTATAAGTTTTAGCTAATTTTATATAATATGATCTTTCAAAATCATAGATGATGTAATATAATAGTAAATTAAAACGATCATTAAGTGTATTATCATGGTTACAAACAATGTAAAAAGAGTCACTTTGTAACACTGATTCTAAATAATTTATTGAGAGACCACTTTCAGGCTTAGATAGAATCAACCATTGTGCTCCTACTATTGAATTCCTCAACTTGTAAAGTAGACGAATCTAAAGCAAGTTTGATAGGTTTTGGCTTATTGATATGCCGTCTTTCTTAACTTACATTTCTTTACAAATCACCACGCATTGTATCTTTAAAACAAAATCAAAAATCCGGTACAATTGCCATTATTGTCTCGTACTTTGAAAGAATTATCAAGAAAAAAAAATGTCTCACTTGCTTCGAAAACAACCTTGGTTGGCTTGTGATGATGGTGTTATTTTCGGTACCATTTTCGCCTTCCGGTTTTTAGGACTTTTTGATGGGTGAAATAAGTTGTACTAGGAAAAATGCGGGGTGTTAGAATATTAGAATTGCTAGTTTTGAAACTTTTCCTTGAGTTTGCTTGCATATATATGAAGGTGTGAAGTAGGGAAAAAGTGACGAATGAATTATATGAAAGGAGAATGATGATAATGAGAGCCAAAAAGGATGTAATAGACAAGCAAAAACATGAAAAAAAGAGGGATGAGAGCGTTGACGTGTTGCGTGCTACTCAATCTGCCTGAACGGTCTGCAGCCTCCACCAATTAAGCAGATGCAACACAATTATTCGAATGACATATTATGATGACCTATCGAGAATTCGAATTTGTCTTGGTGGTTGGAATGACCTATTATACCTACAGACTTTAGGTCTGATTCCCATCTCATCCATTTTCTAATTATATTGCAAACATGGTAAATAATGAACCAATGTGCATAGCGTAGCGACAAATCTTGTTAACTCGTAAGTCATTTGTCATATGAAATAGTGCAAACGAGTTTAGTCAACATTTTGTAATCATAAGCTCATCATCATTTTGTATCATACCATATTGTAATCATACGTTCTTCATCATTTTGTATCATACCTTTTCGTTAACATAGTTAGCAAATGCATAAATGTAACCAAATAGTGCTAGATTGAGAAACTTTGCTACCATTTAACAAAAAACCTACTCAAACAGTGCTACGTAACCAAATTACCGCTGGGATTTACAAGAAGTTATCTCTTTACACATATCTTGTGGGTGTGTTGAGACTAATCCCGCGGATTTTGTCTTGAATTTCTTAAACATTTTATCGCCGTAATTTGCTCTTATCCGATTGCGCAAATGTTGCAACACCGGTTCTTTAAAGATCTTTCTATACTTGAATGATACGCCTGTGCAGTGGTTACGCGAACCCTTAAACCTATCTCATATGCGGTATAGGGGGTACCGTTCTTTGAATTCCCAGCATGAAATACTATGACATTATAACTCTAAGTTTCTTGATTATAGGACCGGAACAAAATGATCGCAAACAACGCTAGATTTTTGCAATATGGTATGAACCAATATAGAATCGGTGTTGACAATGTCAACCCTACCTACGAGATTACCATTTTCCTTATCAAATAGTACAACCAAATGGAAACACAAAAGCGAGTATTACATCATACGTTTGCCTCTACGTGAATTGTAGGCCCACAAGTATTGAAATGAGTAATAATTGACCCCACTAGTTTCACAATTGGTGAAATCAAACCCCTCCAAGAAAACTAATATTGTCGAAATAAAATCTTATCACATAAAATTTGAAAAAAAAATATTCCAAGAAAAAAAATTTGAAAAAAAAAAAAGATTTAGGAATACTGATGCGTTTATCGCCATTAATGTGTGAACACAATTTTTTTCTTAAAGTTTTTTTTTTCTCGTAGTAATAGGACCAGTGAGACGAGGCCATAAAAAATGTAATTTTTTGAGTTGTTATTTTGACTTAAATATTATTTTTGGTGATAATAATTTTGTAAGTGAGATATTGGAGAAATATTGCATATCTTGCGATAAATTGAGAAGGGGTTCGATTTCACCAATTGTAAAACTTGTGGGGGTCAATTTCTCCTTTCAATACTTGTGGGGTTACATTTCACATAGAGCCAGACGTATGGGGGTTATAAACCACTTTCGCCAAACATTAATTATATAACGGATGTCAAAAAATTTCTTGAGTTACTTTAGAAACTGCTGAAGGCATTGACGTAGATGTTTGAGGTTGAGCTAGGGGTTGAACAACCGGAGGTTGGTTCTCATTTTGCAAAACGGCGCGAATGAGTTGGACTGAGGGATGGAGGTATTACTTGTAACGGGGAATAGGAATGAGTTGGACTAAGGGATGGAGGTCTTAATTGTAACGGGGGATATGGACGAGCCTGAGAAGCGAAAGTGTAACCAAATTGAGACCTACTAGAATGATCTATCGACAATTCGAACTTGTGTTGGTGGTTGGAATGACCTACTATAACTTATAGGTCTTAAGATTCTCATCTCGCTCATTTTCTAACACTTTTGCAAAAATACGGTAAAGGGAGTCAATGTGTGTACAGTAGCGACAATTGACTTGTTAAGTCTTAATTGAAGCCATTTGTATTATGAAATAGTGCGTTCGTTAACATTTTGTAGTAGTACTTGTTGTGCAATTGGGCGCAAAATTCGGAAGCGTGTGAGAACGATAACAAACAACAATAAGAAAAATCACACCAATATTTAATGTGGTTCACTATCAACGTGATAGCTACGTCCACACGGGCTAGGAATCAATTTCACTATGGTGGGAAATTACAGATACAAGATGAATTGAGCAGTTCTCTAGATCTGCAAGTCTAAGAACTCTCTTTGTGTGGCTCTCTCACAAATTCCCTCCCACAAATAGGCTAGAGGATGTGTGTTTTGTATATTAACCACCTTACCAAAAGACCTAATGAGTTTAGGAAACTAATAGCTAGTAAATCTCCCAAACACTCTAAAAGTAATTAGGAAATAAGACAAACATCAAGCAAAGAAGAATCCGGAAGAACATCATACTATTTGCGGACACACTTATACCATTCACGGACGTCAGTATACCATTGGCGCTCCGCGTTCTACTATTGGCGCACCGACAAATACCACTGGTTGTACCGTTTCTTCAACCTTATGTTTTCTCAACACTTATCACCAATGCTATCTGTCAATTCCCAGAACTCGATCATTGCGACATTCTAGTCACAATATCAACAGTACTCTTATCATCATTTGTTCTCTTACCGTAGGTAAATTTTCTTCAAATTGATTTTGGTGAACAGATGTAGGAGTGCAAAGAAGTCAACTAACGGCCAGTGTGGTTAACTTAGACGGAACCAATGATTAGGTAGGGCTTTGCAGACATTTTTTATTTTAAGATAGTCTTTAACAAAAATTATTATAAAAGGTAGGATTTCACAAAATTTGGTCATTTAAAGGTAGGGTTTCGCAAAAAACCCGAAATCTTATGGTATTAGCTTTTTAGAAAATAGTCACACGCTCTAAATGAACAAGTAATGAACACATTATGGCCATTTGAAGTATGATGGTTGGAATCATAACACATTTGTTATTTTGTTATACGAGAAAGCAAAAAAACACACTTATCAATCGAATTCACAACTCATTGTGATATGATTCATTTAGTACGTCTCGACTTCATCTTTGAGATAGAAGAAGTAATTTACACCTACGTTGATAGTAAGCCGAAACATTTGATCTCGGAACATAGTCTCACGGTTACTATACTATTTAGTATTCATTGTATCCATGAAAACAAATCGAAAATTCGGGACGATCGCCATGATGTTAAAGTACAATTGTCAACAACTAATACATATTTTTCATCGACATACTACATCATTACCTAAACGAAATCTAAAACAATCTACGTAATTTACAACCATTAAATGGAGATTTACTAAGACAATGTTGGGAAAATAATAGACTTCACAAAAACCTCGATATGGTTAAGAACCTTCACATTGGCATCAACATTCTTCGAAAAGGCATCAACATCGGTGTCTGTCAAAATGAACATAGATTTGAGTACTACTTCATTCGTAAAAAATGCGGTTATCTAATAAGACAAGTTTTGGTTCTTCTAATAATGGTTTCGAAGAGTTCCAATTGGGAGTGAAATGGTTGAGGTGTTTGCAATATCGTGTGAACTAGTATACAATTTTTCTTATCAATGTCGACCCTACCCGAATGTCTACGGTTTTCCTTATCAGATTGTAGTATATCCAATTGGAAAAACAAATGCAATTTTTAGGGTACCACGCAAAAATAAATCAACAAGTTTTCTATACGAATTCCTTTGTTTTTTCGAGTTGATAGGAGTAGTGAACTCACCTCGAAAACTAATAATTTCTCTTATGTTCTTTAACTTTCAGTAATGATTTAGACGGTAACCACATGAGCATAATGTCTCAAAATACGATCTAATTGGTGTCTCAAAATACAGTCTAATCGGTGCCTCAAAGCTGAAGTGTAGAGTGACTGTTTTTTTTTTTTTTTTGCAACATCGTAGAGTGAACCAATGAGCGTATCGTAGCGGCAAATGACTTGTTAGCTCGTAGATGAGGTCATTTGTCATATGAAATAGTGCAAAGGAGATTCGCCAACATCTTGTAATAGTACATTTGTCATCATTTGTATAAAACATTTTTGTTGACACTCTAATGCGCAATTGTAATCTAAAAGAACCATGTCTTTTGTTACCATCAAATGAGGGTTTTATCAAACAATGTTGGGTAACATTTGGTTTCACAAAAATTTATGTGATTCATACCTTTGAATTTTTTTTCCTTATCTTTGTTTCTTTTTCTAAATATAGGCAGTTATATTGTAATATTTGGTCCCCAATTTCGAGGGTAAGGGAATAATGGATATAAATCAGACGGAAATAAGCAACAAAATTGGTCGATATGTTGGGAACGATAACCGCAAATGCACCGTTTCTAAACACAAACACTATACAGCTCAACTGAAAGATACACTGATGTTGACCATTGAGCACTATTAGTAAAATTACGAGGGCGGAAGTAAATATTTTGGTCGTTGTGTTAATGACTATCATTAGCGTGTTGTTAAGTCATATTATTGCAAAGAGATATAGAGTTTAATAGTGTGTTTTAAGATTTGATTTTCCTTTTATGTTCGGTTTTGATTTACTAAACATGATTTCAATTTCGGAGCCCAATATATCCCAAACAACTTAGAATTTTTCAGTGAAACTAATTGGAGATGAAATCTTATGACCTTAGCTTTTTAGGAAGTGGGCACACATGCCTTAAATGAACAAGTAATGAAGATGTTATGGGCATTTAAAGAGAAAGCAAGCTAAGTAACGTATCTTTAAAAACACACTTATCAACGCAAAAAATACTCCTCCATTCCACTCCAAACGCAACATTTAAAAACGAGCCTTGTCGAGGAGGGTGTACACGGGAATCGGTTAGTTGAAAATCCAAAAATATTAGATAACGAGATTTATTTTGGAATTTTAATTATCTGGTTAGTGTGTATAGCCTTGTCAATTCTACAGCACAAAAGCATATTTGTTTGAAGATTTGAGAGTGTTTAAATTCGGGAAATGAAAACAAAAGCAAATAACAAATAACTTGCAAATATTTCATTTAAACTGAAAAAGGAAGATAGTACTCTCTCCGTTTTTTTAGGTTCTTTACGCTTCGTTTAAATATAAGAGTAATTCAAATGAAACGTAAAGAACCTAAAAGCACGGAGGGAGTATATAAATCTCACCACTTAGGTTGAGAATTCACATGGAAAAAGCTGCTCCACAAAGGTAGCCAAGGGTTTTAGTTCCAAAAAATTACGTGAAGAAGAAAACTCAGCTATTCTGAGTGTAGCCTTTAATATAGGCATTACAAAACAAAAAGAATTAACAAAATGTTGGAACTAAGAATTAGCCTTAATCATGCTGATATGATATGGGTGCGCCGTTAAGTTGCTAGGCTCCCTTCACCTGGATCGTCCGGATGCTCCAGACGATGTTACATTTACCTCTGAAGAAGAAATGCTTATGACACGGCACACGTTGTCACCTCCAGTTACTTGTAAGGTGGTTGATCAAGTTTTCATGCAGACCGAACTTGCTCGATATAACTTGACGACCATTGCTGCTTTTGTGAAAGATGGCCGCACCCGTTCAAGAATCAAGATGTGCTCCAAAGTATGTAGCACATCCTGAGAGCATGAACCATGGTCTCTCTATTCGGGAAGACAAAGGTTAGTTCAAGGACCCAAAATATTCTATATTCTACCTTTGTAATGTTTAGTAGATTTTTGGTTTTTGGTGTTTTTGCATCTGTTTATTATTGAAAAGTTCGAAACTTAAAAAAAAAACCGAAACTCCAACGGTCTTGCTGTTAAAGGCACTGAAGATGACATGGTGTACTTTTGGTCTTTGTATCCCTTGATCATGCAGAATAGAGATGTTGAAGGACATACCGTTACCAGCAGGTGATTGCAGCACGCCTGAACATAGAGCCCGCCTTTCTGGAAGATTTCGAGACCCTGGACAATATGCTGGTTAATCAGATAGCAACTGATCATGAAAAACTGGATTACGCGAGAAAAACCACAAAACAGACAAGCTGCAACTGAATTATAGTGCAGAATCGGCACAGCAGCAGTACAGAATCGGATTAAAAGATGACAAAGACAAGTATCTGGCCTCAAATACTCTTTAAAATAAGTTCGGTATAGCAAAGTTTAACAGACATCTCAGGAAATTCAGTTTTTCCAGTTTATATGATCACTATGAACTTATAACAAACAAATCATACAAGTATTATTGAAACATGGAAAATAAATACTTTTGTGTGTTTGTATGAAGACTAGTACAGTATCACAATGTTTGGACCAGACCAGCACCGGCTTTCTGGTCGTTCTGAGAGGATGAAAGCAAGGATTTCCCACCATACAGATACTGATAGATCATAACAGACCCCTTCGCCTCTTATAATCACTCACGGACAGTGTTAGGGCATGCCTCCGACCATCATTTTCTGGCACTCGTTTGCCCATTGTGGATTCAATCCTTTGCTTCCTTGCCAAAAACCCATCTATGACACCCTGTGCCCCTCCATATTTCTGAAGGGATGCCAGTGAGATAGGTAGCTCAAAATTGTGCAGCATATGAAACTCAGTCCCTTGGTCTACCGGGGCACTTGTATCAACCAGCTTACCAGCACCAGCAGCCGCTTCCAGGGCTGCAGCTGTTGCAACCTCACCATTAACTCCTACAACTTTCTCGGCATCTTCTTCAGCAATTGCTTTGCTATCTGCACCTCCTGCATTATAATAATTCTGAGACCTAGTCCACCTCCTTGAAAAGGGATCATAGCCAGCCTCTCCTTGTTTCAGGTTAAGGTTTACGGGTTTTAACTCTGATGCATTTTTAAAGTTTTCAACTCTGTTCTTTCTGTTCATTTCAGTAAGCCTTTGAGCTTTAGAGTCTTTCATATCTCGTGCATTCCGTACTTTATCTAATTCTTGCAGCCTAGCCTTGATTCTTTCCACCCCAGCTTCATCATTCCTGTATTGCGCTCCTTCCATCTCCCTCCGAAGCCTTTCCTTCTCAGCTGCAATATTCAATGGCCTTGTGGTAGCTGACTTCTTCTCTTGCAACATCTGCTTCACAGTTTCAGCAGAGTACACAAAGCTGTTAACTCTTTCAATCTCTGACTTCTTTTCTGCAACTTCTTGCTTTGTAGGCATCCTCCCACTTGCACGGTCCACCTCTTTCTTCCACTGATTGTACTCTTCCTCAAGAGGAGGAGAGTCCGAAATTCGAGCCATCTGCCATCGAGCAGCAGAGGTTTCACTTCCCCACACACAGTTCAGAAATTTGTGTGTCATCTTATTGTCAAGCTTGTATTGTTTGTTAGGATCCGAGGCATCAACATTACGAACTATGCATAGCCTATAAATACTTTGTCCAGACTTCATACCAATGCCAACCCGTACAAAACACCCCACAATCAGCTCATCAAAGAACGGATCCATAAACCATTTTGAAAGCTTAGACCTTCGAATTGTGATACCCCTGATGTCCTCAAATGTAGGTACATTGGACCGATGCTTTGACATTTCATCATCACTGTAATCTGTTCGACCCCTCCTCTTTGATCTTCCATCTTCGCTGCGTGACTCACTCTCACTATCACTCTGACTGGAGCTGCTCAGGCCAGCAGAAGTAAAAGCTTTTCTTTTGACAGGGGAGTGACCACGGGAACCTGAACTAAATCTAGAGGCATCCAAACCCTGTTGCCTCATTCGTTTAGCCCGTAGCTCATTCAATGCATCAGCCTTATCAGATGCCCTGTTAGCAGACCTAGCTGATGTGCGGATTCCCCGAGAAGAAGCAAGTGGAGGAGTGTTCTCCCTCTTAGCCGGCTGAGGTTTGCTATCACTCTTCCACCTTGATTTCACACGTTCATGCAACTTCTTATCATCTAGCTTTGTTGCTCTATCAGATAAAATTAGCTCCCTTTCAAGCTCGGTCAACTGAGCAAGCTGTTGCCTATCATCCTCATCCTTGTAAAGGTCACTCCCAACATCAGAATCATCACCACTAACACCCTCACGGCCAGAAGCTTCTTCACCCTCATCATCATCTTGGCTGCCAGGATCTCTATCTTTCCCCCTCTTGTTCATCGGGGCTTGAGATGAAGAAGACTTCTTTCCCCCATACATGTGATTGTCATCCGAATCTTCATCCTTGTAGTCACTCCCATCATCAGAATATGCATTCTCACGCCGTCTTCTGGATGGAGGAGCAGAATGCCTGTTTCTACCTGATCCTCCAGTTCTTCCAGCTGCCTCCAGGAGTAAATTTTCCAAATCGGCCATTGTCTGCTGCTAATATCTGTAACACTCAATCTCTACTCTGAAATTATGATTTGTGTTGCATCAGTTTACAATGTGCTCAAGAACAGCCAAGATACTAGGTGGCTTGATCAATGATCATGCAGAATATCATCGAATCTCTCATAAATCAAACATCCATACGATATTACCAACTTGAAATTACATGAAACATCTTCCTTTCTGTACTCAACAGCCACAAACGATTTGATGTCAACCATTCCCAAACCAATCATCAACTCAGCAATCAAAGTAAGAACAGACACTATATATGCAGCCTGTAAACCGGCTCATATCAAGAAGATCACAACGTTTCCTTTTAGCCCGAGCCCTTTTAATCACTCTCAATCTTCCATTTTAAGTAGCTTTTTCACTCATATTTTTCACCACTAACTTATTCATCAGCTGACCTCAAGAAAAAAAATCATTGATCAGCTAGCAAGTATCCTAGTTCAGTCCAATCAACCCATTACCTCCAGTTTTCCTTTCTCGTCGATTTTATCCAAACCCTCCTAATCACTTATTTGGTAAGTTTTGCAAGTGAGTTATGATACACTCATCCACCAATCCTAGCATTTACCTAACCCAATTTTCCTTGGTCAAGAAAAAAATGGGAAAAAAATGCTTGAATCAGAGAATGTACCACAATGCGAGTTTTACTTAATCCTATCTTGATACACTACTACTAATCTATCAGTTGACTGAGCTCGAGCACATCAGCTCATCACTTCCCGCTACCCTGATAGGTCTCACTTGACTTTCCAGACGATTTTTCGTGTAAAGAAGTGATGGATTGATCAGTTTGATTAACAATTAGTCAAAGTTAGTCAAAACTTCGATCTCGAAAGTCAAGTGAGACCTATCAGAGTAACAATTACATCAAACTGATCAATCCATCACTTCTTTACCGGAAAAAAAAAAAAAAAAAATCATATTGCCGATCATACTAACTGTTACGAGTACTAGACTACCTAATAGTATCATCTTTATCGGAACAGCTACTTTTACCGAACAGACCCTATATGAAACAAAAATGAGGATCGAATGAATACATAGAAAAACAACAAATCACATCAAAATTAACTCTTGACTGAATTTGACCTCACTAAACTTCAACACGAATTAACAAAAAAAAAGAAACGGTAAAAATGAAAAATTACCAGAAACTTTATCTTGGATAGGTAAAAAAAATGATGAGCTGTTCGCTAGATCTTCGCCGATCTAAATGAGGAATAAGAAAAGTTCATCCTCTGTAATTTTCTTACTTGATGATGCTTTCTCTCTTTTGCTTCTTCTTCACGCATCATTGGTCGGCCTTTCTCTCTCTACTTTCTCTCTCTAGAACTGAAGCTGTTCTTCTTCTCCTTCTTCTCTCTTTCTTATCTTTTTCTATATTATTTTATTTTAATTTAATGATTTTTTCGCGACAATGGTGCGACTGTTTCGCATGATCTTGTCTTTCTTTCTATAGGCGTTTGCCGGTTTTTACTTTTTTACCATTTTTATATTTTTTGAAATAGTGGGTCCAATAAAGTTTCCTGAAATGTGGGTAATGGTTGGGAATATTTTAATTATTATATTATTATACGGTGGGCATCTCCGGCGGATAGTAACGGTACAATTGTGGAGGGAAAAAAAGGTTTTAATCTCTTTCTCGTTTTCTACTGATTTTTACCATTTTTACCCTTCAACAAAGGAGATGTTCCAACTTGCCAAGTTGCCATTGTCATGCTTTTGAGTGTCTCTTTCAACAAAGGTATGTTCGCCACTAGATTATTGGGTATATTAGTGGTTTGTATGGCTAATTTGAAAAACTATTGTGAATAGTGAATACCACCGGTGGTACGATGTTGCATCAGAGGAGGGGAGAAAGTATGTGATAGCTGTTTGATGGAGCTTTTCCATAGATGTTGTGGAAAATAACGTTTAATACGCAAGAAAAACATGTAGCGGTTTTGAGTAAGAAAGTAACTTTCATGTTACTAAAAAAAAAAAGGTAGCTCGATCTCATGTCTTATCTCGTGTTTGTGGTGGAAACAATTAGAGGAGGAGTAAATTTCGTGATTTGTTTTACGAAGTTTTCCCGTAAATATATTGTCGAAGAAAACGTTTCATGTGTGAGAAAAAAAGAGTAACGTTTTGGAGGCAGAATGTAGTTTTCATGTGACTCTAAAAGATGGTAGCTTTCAGGTCTTATCTCGTATTTGTAGCTGATTAAAAAACAAAGGGAGGAGGAGTAAGTTTTGCAAATTGTTTCATGGAGTTTTTCCATAAGCGTTTAATGTGCTAGAATAACATATCTTGTTTCCGACGAGGAAAGTAGCTTTTGTATGATGCGAAAAGAAAGTAGTTTTTCATGTCATTTTCCTTGTTTGTCATTCTGTGGTACAAATCGTTAATTAGAGGGGAGTAAATTTTGTAAAGTTATGAAACTTTGTCTATTTACAAGGGAGAAAAAACGATATTCACTTGTTTATTTCTCGTTTCCATGATTTATCAATCCCTCCTTCAGTCCTTCCCCCTCTGGCCTTCCCTCAACAAGGAAAAGCCTCACATCCATCTAACTTACTTTGAGTCTCCCTTCAAGGCATGTTCAACACTAGACTATCGGATACATTAATAGCTTTTCTTAGCCTCTTAAAAACCCATTATATATATTCGGTGCGTCATCCACATATAGACCTTTAACATGCTCACTCAAAGTCTTTAAATGTCACTAAGTACTATGGATAGATGATGTGCATGCACCTGGCCACCCATCTACCAAAGCATCGATGATTAATTGCAATTTTTCCCAATTTTGCATATCCCAATTCCCAAATTATATCAGCTAAACAAGTTAATCAAAATGACGTCCAACTAACAAAGCAGGCGCTCATAGACCTCAATTAATAACACTTTCTTTTTCAGGGAACCTCAATCAATATTTTGGACTCTATTAGTAGACAAAACCCATTTTTAGACGTAAATTTCGATTATTCATTAGAAATCCCCATCACTTTGACACATTTCGTATAAATTTTCGTCTAACCAAACAAGTTAGTATAAACTTCTACTCGTATAATTTTACTTTGCAATCAAACTGCTAGTGTTATGGTCTCGTACACGTCCTATATATTAATCTAAGATTACGGAATTTCACAAACTTGTACGAATAATCTATTTTCAAGAGTCCACTACCTCCATTATTTTCTTTCCCCAACATTATTTCATACAAAATGGACCAAATTGTTCACCGCCACATTGAAGTACGAGGGTTGAAGCTTCACGTCGCAGAAATTGGAAATGGTTTGTATAATTTTCCACCATTTTCTATTACAATTAAATCCCATGTTATTCAATTACCCGTATGTGTTCTTATAGTGCTTTTTATATGTCTCGTCGCTTTTTTGGACTGTTAACGTCTCCTTAAATACGGTTCTTTGGATTATTAACGGTTCATTAGTTTGAACGTGTCTAAACGAAATGTTGAAATTTTAATGATAAAAAGAGGGTGCGACTCGTACAAAAGTGATACTGGCATCTAGGAGTGTAAAAAGCAATTCGTAAATCAGAGGAATTGGATGCATTTGACTGATAAAATGAATTTGATTATTGGTGGGTGATGAAGCAGGATCAAGAGGAGTGGTGATACTCTTGCATGGTTTCCCAGAAATATGGTACACGTGGCGTCATCAGATGATTGCTTTGGCAAATGCAGGATACAGAGCCATTGCTCCAGATTTCCGAGGTTATGGTTTGTCGGATAAGTCACTTAATCCTCAAACGACGACGTTTTCTGACCTTGTTCATGATGTCCTTGGTATTGTGGATCAACTTGCCATTTCTAAGGTGCATTCTTCTATCCATTTTGATCAATTTTAGATATTGGACGAGTTTGCATGCGTGATTCGTAAGCAGACTTTCTATGTTTTTAATGTGGGGATAAAACATGCGTACATCTGATCCCGTCTTTACCCCGCCTCATAACGGGAGTATTTGAGATACTGGGGTAATATTGTTGTTGTAATACTATTTAGTTGTTTATGTGAGAAATCGAGTAAATGATTGGATTTGACATGAAGGATTAAGCCCAAATTTATACATTTAAATCAAATTGAACCGAAGAATACAATCGAAATTGAATTGAATTGAATTGGATTGAATTCGAAGAAGATCAACGAAAATAAACTGAATTGTAATGAACTTTTAACCAGTCGACCAGTCTAATTACCTAGTCCAACAATTTCATGGTCCTTATTATTGGTTGATGGATGTAAGAATGATTGAGCGTAGACTTGATGTTAGCTTAATGTATGCAGGCATTTCTCATAGCAAAGGATTTCGGAATAAGAGTAGCATGCATCTTTGCGCTTCTTCACTCAGATCGCGTCAAAGGAGTATTTATGATTGGAGTACCATACAGTCCTCCCCGTCATTCCAAGTTGCTCGGACAACTGCCTAAAGGCGGCTATGTTTCTCGATTTCAGGTACATAATTGTTCATTTGTCCTCTAGTTTGCTGAAGATTTACACAAGCTCTTCATGCTCTATGTAACTGTGACTGTGACTGTACTACTGTACTTTTGCAGTGACTGTGACTGTGTCTGTACTTTTGTTGTCACTGTGATTGTGACCGTGACTGTGACTGTGACTGTACTTTTGCGGTGACTGTGACTGTGTCTGTACTATTGCTGTCACTGTGATTGTGACTGTACTATTGCTGTCACTGTGACTGTGACTGTGACTGTGAGTCTCTGACTGTAATTCGGTTTAGGAACCTGGAAGGGCAGAAGCTGATTTCGGCCTCTTTGATGCAAAGACAGTGATCAGGAAAATTTACATCCTGTTCTCTATGAGTGAGCCCCCAACTGCTGATGAAAACCAAGAGATATTGGATTTGGTGGGACTGTCAGACCCTCTTCCTGCTTGGTTTTCTGAAGATGATCTAGCATATTATGAGTCCTTGTACGAGAAATCCGGATTCGAGACTGCTCTGCAAGTTCCATACAGGTAATTTATTTAGTCCTTCTTAGACTGATCTCACTGATACATTGGAAAAGGAGTTTGGAGTGGCTCATTAGATCGAGTCCTTTATTATCTCGCCATATGGCCTATAGGCGGGAGTCTTTGAAACACGGGATTTGTAATTTTATTATGTGTCGTAGTCTGCGCAACCTGCTGACCTGAATGTCTTGTGTTATAGGTCACTCAGTGAAGAGTTTGACATACATAATCCAATTATGAAGCTTCCAGCTATGATGATTATGGGCAAAGACGACTACTCTTGGAAAACTCCAGGGGTAAAAGAGTACATAGAAAGTGAAAAGGTGAAAGAATACATCCCTAATCTGAAGATCAAATCGTTGCCTGAAGGTACTCATTTTGTACATGAGCAACTCCCTCAAGTTGTGAACAACCTAATCCTGGACTTTTTAGCTAATATCTCGTGATAACGCTACTAATATGTATATGTAATACTAGTTTTTTGACCCGTGCAAATGCACGGGAATTAATAATGTTTTTCTAAATATAATTATATACGCCATGTAATATAAAATTGCCATGAAAATAATTAAAACAAAACCATTTTCGATAGCGTTTGGAAAGAGTAACTTGATTGGTAATCATTTTCAATTAAATTTCATTTGTTTGGTAAAGTAGAATGCGGTTCGGGGGTTGTATTTGGTTTACACATGGAAATTTTATTTCAAATTAACAAATCCAAATTCTCGAATTTGTAGGTTTGCCAATCAATCATATGATTTTTGGTAAATTTTTTATTTGAGAATAACATTCCCAAAACACCTTCTTAAAGAGTTTAAACTTAAAAATCATGTTCAAAAATAAGAATTTAGGATTTCAAAAAAAAAATATATATAAGAATTCAGGATCAGTTTGAGAAATTCGACCTCATACAAACCTAATGAGTCCCTGCTCCACCCCTCAATAACCACCCGTCGACTCTTGTTTCGACAACTTTTATCAACTTTCTTAGGCGGCTCCTCCTACGCCAAGTCTCCTAGGCGACCTCAACTCCCTATGCATAAAATCGTCTAAGCAAACCTCCAACCGACAATCATCACCCAACCAGCTTCCCTATTTGACACCCCTACTCTCATCCCCTTTCTTAATCATCAACACCCTACATCCAACAATATTTTAGAAGACATCTTCTAACCCGTGGTCAAAATTTTAACCGACCCATTCCTCGTTGATTTCTTACATAACCTCCCTAACCGACACCTTTACACCCATCAAATTATCTAAGCGGTAGTCGCACCCGCCTCCTACTCAAATTATTCCCCACATCACACACATTACTTTACCCGAACTCCCTTACCAGGTCAATTCCTACTCTCACACCTGCTGATTCTTATAATTGAGTCCTTTATATTAACATCTCCTATCAACTCCTCTATATCATGACAACACATCGCCTCCTTTGCGCGACCCTCCCACCACTAACTTTGAAACTCGACCCCTAAATGAATATTTTCCTTTACATGTATATGTTAACCAAATTGTTTATATTTTTATCTCTATTTTTGTACCCTTCAAACTAATTTATACGTAATTGGTACCCGTGCACATGTATGGGGATTAATAAAAAATTTGTAGATAGTCCGCACCTCTCTTACCCATACCCAGCCCACTTCTCTAATCGATCTCAATAATTAACACTCATACCCTCGTCAAAATATCTTGCTGACCCTCAACACCTGTCAACTACTCATCTTCCTAACATCCATACCATCATACCTGACACTCCCACCCCGTCAAATTATCTAGCCCGTACCCTCCCGTCAAAATTTAGTCGACGCCCAACTTTATTGAAACATGAGTATCCTACTTTGATGTAAGATTGATACATGTCATAAATAGATTAAGTTAAATTAGAAAAACTTAGATGAGTTTAATTAACACCAACCTATTAGTTTTACCACATCATTTGTCAATTATAGGTCCTCACTTTTAGATTAGAAATGATAATATATATAAAAAAAAAAAAAAAGTACCTTACGATCATTAGCCTATAAGAATAGCTAGGTAAAGTATAAAACTAACTATTCCTTTCGTTGTGTTATTGAAAATGTTTTTTTTTTCTTTCTTGTAAATGTCTTAAAAACGTTGTAAAATTCACTAACCCATAACATCTTCCCTCCCGTTATCGCCTACCCAAGAGTTCGTGACCAATAACCACGGAGGCTTAGGAATGTAGGATACCAAGAAGAATGAATCATGTAATACGAATTTTCAATCATGTCATCATCAGTCACTAAGTCATCATCATTAATTTTTTCTTCTAAAATTGTGAAACACTACGGTCCATTCCATTAGAATTTACTCTTATTCTGAAAATGTTATTTTTTTTTAACTATAGTCCATCATACAAATCATTCATGATTTGAGATGTTGGGACTCGAAAATTCGAATGCTTAGTGTTAATGTCTTGGAAACATTAATCGGCCAATGTTAATTTGATAACAAATTACGACATTTTTCTTTTTTTAAAGTTAGATATGAATTTCTTGCATTAATCAGTATAATGGTCCATTTTATGTTGATCGTTAGTATGGTGTAATTATTTTGTTCCTATATTTGAAAGTGAGTAGAATTTTTTTTTTCCACATTATTTGTAATATTTTGTAATTCTGTTCACACTAAATCAGCATCAGATTTGGACTGGATCTTTCCTTTTTATAAAATGAATTGTAATAACGTGCATGAAGTAGGAGACAACACATTGGTAATGTGATGAATAAGTAATTGAGAGGTCAATGGTTCAAATCTTGGCACAGGTATTTTTTGCCAAGTTTTGCCAATGAGCATAATGACGTGTCAAATAATTGCTGACATGTCAGTTGTATGTTGAAACTCGCCACGTCAGCTTTCATTGCACGCAATTATTAAAAGTAATAAATTTCGGTATCTTTTTTATAATTTCGTCACCCCAAACTTTTAAATCTTGAGTCCTCCCCCAAATTTGGATTTTATGTGGTAAATTCATTATTCGCGTTGTTTATGTGTTGTGAGTTGTGACACTGCAAAATGATACTTCAGTAGCGACTAGTACGTCTATGTAATATTTCGGTATCTTGGACTCCATTTCTACCATTTATGTTGCTAAAAGTTAATGACTTCTAAGTCACTACTACATTGTAAAGGGGATCCCTGCTGTGTTGAGTGAGCACAACATGGTGCTGAATGCTCTCATATCTGCCCAAAGCTTGAAACTTTTTTGGTGGTTCAAAGAAATGAAAACAAGGCTCAAATCAGAAAATTTATGGTAAATTTTGTGGTAAATGATTCTGATTTGAGCCTATAACAAGGCTAAAAGTTCAAGAACTTCATACACAAAAAATTTGGTACATTATTATATACATGATTTTATTCCAAAATAAGAGATTTTAATTCCTTTTACGAATAAACAGAAAAGAAAAGAGATAATGAGATTTCATGTTCCTAGACCACTATACAATCTCAAGAATTTGTCGAATCAAATCGAACCACATATATACTTACCAATAGCTTAATACTCGTGACGAATTTGGACCTATTGATAGTTGTGAATAAAAAGATCCACTTCCTCTACCAATACTGATTTACTTCATTTTTGCCCTTTTGATTTAAAGTTCTCATTGCAAAACCAAATTTCTTGTAACAAAAGAAAAAAAAAAAAAAAAAAAGATGGAGCAAATTCAGCACCGTTTCATTGAAATCAAAGGGTTGAATCTTCACGTAGCAGAAGTTGGAACTGGTACGTCATACGTGATACCTCTATTTCCAATCTATTTCATTAATTGTTGCTAACACACACTTTTAAGGTTGTTTTACGTTTATGATTGTTATATCATGATGGTTAATAAATGATGGGCAGGATCAAAGGTGGTGATTTTGCTACATGGGTTCCCAGAAATATGGTACACGTGGCGTCATCAGATGGTTGCCCTTGCAAATGCAGGGTATAGAGCCGTTGCACCTGATTACAGAGGTTATGGTCTCTCTGATAAGCCACCTCGTCCTGAAACGACGTCGTTTCTTGACCTTGACAGTGATCTCCTTGCTTTATTTGACCAACTTGATATTTCCAAGGTGCCACTCTTAACTTTTTCCACATGTTTTTTTCCCTTTGTCACCAATGTGGGTTTAATTTGTTATGCGTTATGCGTTATGCATGAGTAGTGACTAGTGAGTACTTGGTTGCATTCGATCTTTAGGAACGCGGCAATGTTGAAACTCGCATAGAGCTTTGACGCTTTAAGTGGATTATGTTCCGTTAAAATCAGAACTAAACTGAATGGTGCAAACTAAAGCGTGTTTTCGAGTGTTGCTTGTGTAGTTGTGTTCAATTCCCACCTGCCTTATCTTTTGACTTGAAACTTCACTCAAATTTGTGTTATTTTAGGGTAATGATTCATAATTAGCCTCTTTGGATTTAAATGTAGGATAAGGCTATGTTATCTTTGTTAAAGAAAAATGGAGACAATGCGACAATGTTTTCGTCCTTGATATAGACGACAATTTCCATCATCGGGTGTTACAAAAACGTTATTCTAACGGATGTATTATCAGGCATTCCTCATAGCAAAGGATTTTGGAGTAAGACCAGCCTCCCTGTTTGCACTTTTTCACCCTGAGAGAGTGCTAGGATTGATTACATTGGGTGTACCATATGCTCCTCCAGCTCCTTCCACCTTCCAGAAAGTGCTACCTGAGGGCTTTTACATCTCTAGATGGCAGGTACGAGTCGTTTTGCTTTTCCTCTCGCTCCTGAGTCCTGAACTCCTGACTAAGCGTAGAGCAAATTTCGAGTGCTCAATGTGTCTGATGTAATCTGTTTCAGGAACCTGGCAGAGCAGAAGCGGACTTCAGCCGCTTTGATGCAAAGACAGTGATCAAGAACATTTACATACTGTTCTCCAAGAGCGAAATTCCTATAGCTGAACAAAACCAAGAGATTATGGATTTGGTAACACCTGCAACTCCACTTCCGCCTTGGTTCTCAGATGAAGACCTCGAAGTTTATGGGTCCTTGTACCAGAAGTCCGGGTTTCAGACTGCATTGCAAGTTCCATACAGGTACATTTTTTTCTGCTCATGTCAAGTTTAACAGTAAGGTTAAGGTATATTTTCTGCACCAGCAAATGTGAAAGTTAGCAACCTGTCATGTTTGCTGACTGTTAGCCTTGCTTCTGAAAGATCAAATCTTCTGCTTGGCCTGACTAACTTGTCTTGATCTCTGACTTCTGCTGGCTCCATAAATCCAATTTAGCGCTGACTCAGTTTACTGCACCCTGAGGTCGAAATGAGAAACTTCTTCTGCATAAAGAACATGCCTTGGTATACAGTATACAGTACACTCCGACTGTAATTGCTTGGTTCGGTCTCTGAAAATGCATCACCCTGGCTGGTACAGACGTACTGTATCCCTGAGCTGCCTGATTTCAATTTTTGACTCAGTATTCCAATTTTGCTTTTAGGTCCACAGGTGAGGAGTACGACATACCTGATCCGATTTTGAGGCATCCATCTTTGGTAATCATGGGTAGACAAGATTACTTCTTCAAGTTTCCAGGAGTGGAAGAGTATCTAAAGAGCGGAAAAACAAAAGAGTTTGCCCCCAATTCGGAGATCATATACATACCTGAAGGTACTCATTTTATCCATGAACAGCTCCCTGAAGTTGTGAATGAGCTGATCCTTGACTTCCTGGCTGATCATGCATGAAGAGGATGCATGACTTGTTATTGTTTTTCCTGCAACTTCTGTTCTTGTGACCAAGACTTGAATTCGGACTAGTTTCGACAAACTTGTGTTTTTTTTTTTTCTTTGAAATGAAGTTTAAATTTGGGACAAAATTGAGCAATTAAAGGCGAATTTGAGATTGTTTGTCAAATTTTCATGAAATTCCTGCAAAGATGGATTCAACATAATGACTTGTTCCCGAAGGGTTACAGATGGAGAAATGATACAGGTACACCTGATACTATGACTTTTGTATACGCTATCATCTATGCTCATCCTCACGAGAAGGCGGGATGAAATGTGAACTATATTTTCGATTCGATTTTACAAAAGTATAGAAGCAACAAAAGAATTACAAGACCAAAAAAGAATAGAAAGCAGCCATCAGAGCCACTCATTTAACTACGCTACACTTCAACCACGGTTGACCCTCTCAAACCAGATCCTCCCGGCCCTTCTTCTCGGTACCTTACCTTGATACCCACAGCAGTACAGCTCCATTTGTATATCCTCTTTCTTCATACTAGTATGATACATGGCAACATTCCTATTCCTGGGCACGCACTCGATGTGGCCGCGGTAACAACTTAACCCAGGAGTCTAGTGCCAACCATGAATTGGCTTCTCAGGTCAGCGGAACAAATCCTATATATATACATCTCCGCTTCCTTGTTCTTTCAAGGGATCCTACATGATTCAATAACTTCGCTGACAGTTTTATGGGTCTCAGGCGAGATCATGTTCAGCGTCATATGAAATGTCTGGTAAACAATGCGTGTCAGAAATAAATTGACAATATCGTGGCAGCAAGGAAATAAAAAAAAAACCAAGACAATAGATTACTTACCACAAATCTGTCCAGCACAGGTACAAGAGCTTTTAAGTTGCGATCTGGAAGGTAACTAGAAATGGCATTGCGTGTGCTTTTACTGCAGATGTAACCAAAAATAATTCCAATTAAAAAGGAAACTGCAAGAAAAAGCTTTTAAGTTGCGATCTGGAAGGTAACTAGGAATGGCATTGTGTGTGCTTTTACAGCAGATGTAACCAAAAATAATTCCAATTAGAAAGGAAACTGCACGAAAAATCAGAAACCATCTAGAAAAGGCAAGAACCTCTCAGTGGAAAGAAATGCTAGCAGCAGAGCAGCATATGCTTCTACAATCATTTTCTCAGCTTCTTTCTCCCCTTGCAAGACAACCTCGTCATCATCCTGCACGTTGTGACAGGCATATGCATATTAAGATATGACATTAAAAATTACAATATAGTTTTCATGACATTGATCTTTTAACAATATTAGATCTGAGATGAAAGAAAAACACACAAGACCAAAGATTATGAAAACAAACGGATTGTGGATTCATGTGGAGTATAGCTCATGCAGATACAGATGCTAAGTTGAAAGGTCGCTTGCATATACCTCCACACAAAAAAAAAATCTAGAAACTGCCCTCACAAAAAAAAGAACTAGTGTTTCTTGAAACTAGCACAACCCTTCCCATCATTTTTCTACTTAAAACCAAAGCACAGAACAAATAAAACATACAATCAAAAGATAAGTTAAATTACTCACCAAAGACTGAAGTTCTTCTTCCGCAGCCTCACCAGAACCTCTATTGGCCAAAAAGATGGAACACAGTAGAGGTATCACCCCCGTTTGAATTTCACTCGATTCACCAGAGCAAGGCAATGAAATTTTAGCAGCTGCAAGACGTGATCTGCAGAAAATACCATACTTCAGCCCAAAGATAGCAAGCTAAATAGGCACTACCGAAAACAAAACAGATGGGACTCTGGAATACATTATTCATGCGTTGGGACATTTCTCTACTTCAATACAGCTGTAAATGACCTAAATTCGCTGTCAGATGCTAGACATCACACAAACACAGCATCACAGCACCACACTCAAATTCATCATCAATACCTCAAGCTTAAGGTTTTCTCCCTTCCTCTCTCTTTTTCAACCCAACGTAACTAGCTGTTTGCTCAATCGTCACTTACAACATAACCATACACTTCATGTAACAAAATTGACAACTTCAGATGGAGAGAAGTGAGGACGAAATGGAACAAGCCCATTCAAAATACTTCATGTCCCACATTTTGCCGTCTACGGTATGTGACTCAGACTCTAACGTGGGCAAACATTTCAGGACAGAGGGAATACAACATCCTATTTGCCACATTGTCACTATTAACAAAATTTCTTGTCAATCACCTTCGAGAGGACACTCCTATAGTACTATGTGCCTGGTTACACAACATACTAATACTCCCGGGGTCATTACTTTACAAATAATTTATACTAAGGTAAGAACGAGGCACCACTTAACTCACCTCAAGCTAGGGGAATTTTCAGAGTTGAAATAGCGAAGTGACAAAAAAAAAACAAAACAAAAAAAAAAGGGAAAAGAAGCAGCAATATTAAAATACTATTGTACATTATATACAAACAACGAAAGGCTACCAGGGCTGGAGTGAACAAATAGAAAAGAAAAGGCCGTAAGAGAAAACTTCACCAGACTCACCTGTTATCACCATCATTCTCTACCAGATTCACCAGCAAGCCCAAAATAGTAACAAGAAAATCCAGCTCTTGTTCATTGAGATGTACGTCTTTCTGGTTTTTGAGTCCGGCAGTATTGTTTAACAACATATTCTTTTTTCTTTTATCAGAAGAGGAGTCGCTGAATGAGGGAAAGTGCCTTGCTATCAAAAAGGACAGAGTTTCGAGGCCACCACAGACAGCAATTTGCTGACAACCCAGGGAATTGTCATTAGTCAGGTTCATAAGTACCTGCAACAAGATTAATACAGTTGTCTTGTAAGAGTTTGAATACCTTACTGTAACAATTTCAAACATACACCGAATTCAGCACTAAATGAAGGAAGATCAGCTTCACATAAAACTGCGATCACATGCAAGTATGCAACTAAAAATAGCTCAGGAAACATAAAGGTTCCCCATATCCAGTAAAATTGCTTGGGCGAAATCCGAAAGACAACACGGCAGTTTTCCAGCAACTATCAACAAAATAAAGTTTCAAGGTTCTTGAATGAGAACCGAATCCGAGAGGACGGCATCACATGTCGCAACAATGCAAAGAAGTAAAAAGGAAGTGAAAGATAATCCTTATATTAATGGCAAACCATTTAAGAAGAATTCTTGCACCCTCTGAAAAATGCGCCTCTACAATGTTAAGCCTATTAGCAAACTAATGAAAACGATAGATAACTTCCAGAATACAGTTAATGGATCAAAAACTACCTTGATTGCAGTCAGCAGGCAATCTGCCACAAGATTGCAATTTTCTTCGTCAATAGCAGTTGTGCATGAGGTGTCACTAGAAAGATGACTTCTTCCATTTTGTTGATCATTGTGATATCCATCCTGACTCAACATTTGCTGCTGAGATGAGAAGTCGTCTTGGCTCAGCATTGGCTGAGATGAAAAGTCTTCCTGGCTCAACGTCAGATGAGATAAAGACATATCATCAACATCACTAATAGGAGGCCTCCTTTTCTGTTTGCGCTGCCCTTTCCTTCCCCCAGGCAGCTTATCCCACTTCGAGGGAGCATAATCACCTTCATCAAAAGCAAAGGGGTCTTGGCTGTCTTCTAAATCTATAACCATGTCCTCACTATTATCATTATCGAAAGGCCCCCTACCATAAAATGTGTTCGTCTGTGAGCCATGGCCATTTCCATCAGAACTTCTTGATGAGAGACTACATGAACCAGATCCATTAGAGCTACTGAGCTCTACTAAACAATTTCCCAACCAAGACCTTGCTGTGGCACCAGAACCTTGAGGTAACGATCGAGATTCGGAAGCAGAAGATCGCTGGCTGCTCTGCGATGTACTCAGACCTGTCTCCGAAGAGTTTCTACCCACACTAGGACACTCTTGAGAAAAGCGAGCAGAGAAAACATTCCCATCCGCTGAAAACATAAGAACAGTTGATATTAGCCACAAGGATAAAACTGCAGCATCTGCTTGTTACATTAAACAATGTAAACAAAAAGCAATTCTCTGAGTAGATATAAAGCCATTGTTTATTAAAAGACCTTACATCATGTATGCATGACAACTAAATGTTCATCAGCCGCTAACCACCTCAGTGACGTGACTATTGTTATAGTTAAGGTAAAAAGAAGTCCGTGAATTAGGTGAAAACCACCAACCTTTATGTTCTGAGTTCAAATGGAGTGCAGGACCATTATCTGCCCCATTTGAATGAATTGAAGGCACTTCAGGACTGGAAGCTGCGGATGATATGTTCCGCAGGGAGAGCTCTGTAGGAAAAATGAGAAAAAGAAGGGTAGGTAACTAGATCAACATAGAGAAACGAATACAACGCATGCAACAGATTGTCCAACAACAACTCATGATGATCTAACAGCAACGTTTAAGAAAATACCTGACAAAATCTTGATGAAATTGACCATGAGCTTAACAAATGATAAAGAAGAGCCTAGGCCGACCGAAGTCCCTTTCAGTCTAAGCAGATGACTCTGTGAATAGAAAATTGAAAAATTAAGGGAAATGTAACCCACAGTACTAGCTTGTGGCATGGAGTCAAGATAGGCTACATATATTGACGACAACAGTGTTGACGGCACTTTACCTGATTTTCCTTGCTCAAAAACGTTGCATTCTCCATTATTTTCAAACATTTTAACAGCAACGGCAGACATTGCAATTTGCCATCATTTGAAACCTTACTTGAAGGAGCAACATGCTCAATCAACACCTGAAAGAGGCATTTCTAGATCAGATTCCATCTAACCAAAAGAAATTTACCCCCTACCGAAACAAAATGATTAAATGAGAAGTTGAGAACGGACTCCATATGTGACATGCTTTTATAACTAGCAAATTCATAGTTGTACAGATAACTGATCTTGGTGCATAAGGATGACACACCAGTCTTTCAGTATACATTACTCCTTTCAACCATTTGCTTATTAACATAAGAAGCTCAAAACTGATTACATGCATCTCACTGGGTTCTTTGTTTTAATTTTTTTTATTATTTGGGGGCCGCCGGGGGGGGGGGGGGAGGAAACAAAGGCAAATCACTAAAACGTAAAATTTCACAACTACACAAACATACAAGCTCACACCTCCAATGTAGAATGAAACTTGACTGCAAGCTCAAATACTGCATCCAGTCCCCCCAGCTCTCGTAATTTGTCTTTAAAGTTACCACCTGCTTTCCTTACAGTACCAGTGGTCTCTGGAAATAAGAAGGAAGAGAAACAGCAGAGTCTCAATATAGACATTGACAAATCATAATATAGCATCCACAATAGAAGGATAAAGAATAAAGATACTAAAATAAATAAGTCCATCAAACATTAGCAAAGACAAATCTCCCGGACAGTGACAGATTCCGTGTATGAATTCCTAAAATGCAATACACAGACTGACACTGATGCCAAAACTACAAGATGAAGTCTGCAAAGAACAACTGAAGCAATTGCATATGGGGAGTAGAATGAATTGGAACAACGAAACAAAACTCAAAATGGTCTTGGCTATCAAAAATTGTTCATTGCAGAGCTAAATGATACTTTGTTAAGTACATTAAAAAATCATGAAGTTATGGCAGAAATAATCAAGAAAGTACCAAATATTGAGTATGAAGCCATGGTCCCTGCCACGCTCCAAGTTTGACTGGACAGACAAGAGATACTTTTTTTTCTTTTTTGGCAAGTAATAAGGGATGTCTATTAAAGGACAACGAGGGGGTGACATCCATATATAAAAAAAGTAGAGTCACAAGGTTAAAGAAAGACAGACGAGTGATAACAACGGAAGGGTCAAATAGGTGTAGAGAAACCACAAAAGATCATTAATACAACAGACAGCAACTTTAAGACAGACATGAAATAGGCGTAGAGAACATACAAGTGGGCTTAAAACTATGGTCACACCATGGTCCCATACAAAGGATTCATTTATAGGGAGCATTAAAAATTAAAAGATGTTAGATTCTAATCAGGAATACACTATGTCACTGTATGTGTTACCTTCAATGGAAATTGTTGACATGCATGCTTTTTCAATAGTCAACAAAGATACCCAATCTGGGTTCAACTCGGGCCTTGACATGTCATCCTTGTCCACATTAGTTTTGCTTGCCTTCAAATCCTTGCAACTAGCAAATGTCTCCAGAACCTTGTGAACTATAGAAGTGGAGCTTGAATCTATCTTTTTTCCGAAATCCTGAGGAACTAACATATCTTTTCGCAATGCACGAAGTTTCTGGCTGATGCTTGGCATTTTGTGAATAGTAGTTTCAGGAACAACCGGTTTCAACAATTTCAGCAGAAACCGTATGCACCGTGCCGAATCAATAAGATAGCTGTCTTGAGTCTGACATTTAAAAAATTTGAAATCAAAAACAGACACTTGGAAAGGATCATACAGGTGACTAAGTTAAGCCTGGAACTGATAAATACATTAAAAGTATACCACCATGAGATACTAATGTTACTGATTATGTGCATGGGAGTGTGTGAGCTTGTGCATGTGATGGCATGTGCTACAGTATATTGACACTAGAATGCAAATCAACCAGCAAAACAAGCTGTGAAGTGTCACACTTCTAGAAATTAAAGAGATATATAAGTTAGGAGAAACACATACATCATTTGCTAGAATATAGAAGAGAGCGGCAGCAGCCAAGTTACTTGGTGAATCATCAAGGCTAATATCCAAAATGACATCAATAATGGTCTTCGCCATCCTGAGAAATAGACATCACAGATAGACATAACCAACATGAGTCTCTGCATCAAAATCAAACTGAAAAACTTGTTGCATAAAACTCAGACCATAAAGATTAAAAAAAAATACTATAGGGAGATTTAAAGAAATGGACGGAGCAGATAGCTGACAGAAATAGGCGGCTTCATATGATGATTCATGCTTACAGATCCAAAATCATTTTCGGACAAAGGCTTCGTTGTTCTTGTTGCTAAACAGAAATAGGCAACTCAAAGATGAACAGCCAACCAACATAGGCATTGTCCAATCTTAAGTATAATTCATACCCGCCACAAAGTTAATCAAAAACCCCATAGCTTTGAAACTAAAAAAAATAAAAATAATCCAATACAGAGTTGGATCAAAGAGCAACTTAAATGGAAGAAAACACAATATGCTTTTGAGCCAAGTGCATCTAAGGCAGACTAAAAAAAAACGAAAAAAAAAAGATCCTCGATTCAATGTAAATTATTGTGGTTCTCTTTCTGATCATATTAAAATGCAACAATAAAGATCAGCTCAAGGACAACGCTTATGACACTGTCACAAATTTTCGACTATATCCAGACATTACAGTTGAGCTCCTTGTGAACATATCCATCCTTAATTCTATAGCCAACAGAATCCAAAATCCGTCCATAGTAAAGCCTCCAGAGTATATTGTAAATATTTAGTACTCCCTCCATTTCATACATAGATTAAAGTTTTTCCTTTTTAGGTGTTCTGGTCATTTTGGCAAGATTTCGGCACTTCTGACTTTCTTCCCTTTTAACTTCATGACCTCTTTCATTTGTCTAAATATTTTTCATTTGACTGCGTTAACTTATGAAGACAACGAAGGGCCAAGGAGTATATTTAAAAGGGGTTATAATCATATATCTCCAAAGGGTTGGTCCTATTTGTAAGTTGCATTCGGCTTGCATTGCTTATATTTTAAAACCAATACTCATATTTCCAAAAGGATGCCCAAATCCATGGTACTCCCTCCAGTCCAATTTATTGGCCCCATACGACCAAGGGTCATTTGAATAAGCAATTGTGAAATACTAAAAGCTGCCCTATAATTCACTTCATCTGCTTCTCTCCCTATTATTCATAGTGGCAAGCTGTGCACTTTACGAGTAAGGCATAACAAACCCGGTCTACCTTCACTAACATCACCTAAGACCCAAAGTAGGTGCAACTGTGCAAAGCATTTCCCCATTTTCGACATCAGGAACACTCCATAGAACTACTACCGCATTATTACAAATTTTTCAAATGTAGCAAACTAATCCCCTCGTCACCAATCTACTCTCTCAGACATTTCCACTTCCACTGCTCTCCTACTTGCACTATCAACATCAATTGCCACACATTCGACATCACGAACACTCCATACAACTACAACTACTCCTACATAATCACAGTTCTCTACTATCCCCCAAATTACGACACGAAGAACTACAATTTGAACACACAAACAACATTGCAAGAACTAAAATCCGAAACAACAAAACAAAGAATTGCGAAAAAAAAAAATTAGAAAAGATTGAAACTTTGGGAAATGTACCCTTGAGCTTTAAGCAACCGGCGTTGCTGAGCAGACCCACAAACATTCAACAACGCCAACAAACAAGCGCGACGAACCCGAACCCCACCTTGCCCCTTCTTCCTCAACCCATCCAATGCAAACTCCACCTCATCCACACACTCCATCATCTCCCCACACTCTTGCGTCTCCATCAACGTCGCCGTGGCCGTAACCGGGCTCGGGGCCGCCTCGAAAAACAAAGCTTCCTCCGCAATTTCCCTCTCTCTCCTCCCATCATTCAATTTCCTAGCTTTCTCTCTCCTCCTCGGCTTCAACAGCTGCAAAGACGACGCCGGGGACTCCGAATCGCAATCATTACCCGACGAATTGAAGAAGCGGGTCGAATCCTGGGAAGAAAACGTGTAATTGAAGCCATCTTGGGGAGTTTCTTGGAATTCTAGGGTTTCTTGAGAAAATGAGGAATTCTTCTGATTATTATTATTATTATTATTATTATTATTATTATTATTATTATTATTATAATACGAGGAGGAAGACGGTTGTGATTGTTGTAGTTCGTCTTCTTTGAAAGCGAAAGGGTCGTCGTCGTCGTCGAATACGGCGTCGTTTGATGTTTCCGAAAATGCCCTTCCGATCCCCCTGCTCCGCCGCCCGTACGTCCGCACTATCATTTCGCCGGTCCAAAAAAAAAAATAAAAGAATAAAAAAAGAATTCGAATTACTTGAATCTGATATTTTCAAATTGGGGAAGAATTTGAATTCAACGGCTAGAAATTTGTGGGTTTTTTTTTTTTTGTTTTGGGGGAGGATGAAGAAGAAGATGATGATCTTGGAGCTGAGAGTTGAGAAAGAGAAAGAGAGGAGAGAGATTTGGGATTTGAGTGAAGTTTGAAAAGAAAATTTGGGGGAAGTGATATTGTCTTCTGTGTTTCTTTTGTTTGGTGTGAATTTCCGAAATTACTCTTAATAGAAGGTGGTATTTACGGGGTATTTGGGTTTAGTGGTTTTGTCTGGTGGAGGGGTATTTATGGGATCAAGTATGGATTTATGATGTTGAAATTTCATTTTCTCTTTTGTTTTTTGACAGTAGGTAGAGTTGAATTTTACTTTGTTTCGTTAGATTTTACCGATTGGATAAAGTTTTTCCACTTGTTTCTTTTGTACGTGATTTTAAGAGTAAAGGTATTGTCTACGCGGAAAATACTAATGCTAAGACAATTGTATATGAAATCTTATTTTCAATGTGATTGTATTGTTTTACATTAACATTTCAGCCTTTGTAAATAGTCCGTCCTAGTGTCTAGGGATCGAGCTTTGGTATCTCTTTCCAACTCTCAAACATTAATATTTCTGGCTTGCATGAATCATCACTCGATTTTGATAATTGTGGCTAAAAAAACTGAAAGGACTCAGTTAAAGCTTTTGCAGTTGCTAGCTATGGTTTTACCCTTATACTGTATCTTTAAATGGATCTGGTCGTAGGTGGTTGTTCTTTATAAGTTTGGATCTCACGGAGTTCAAAAATAAACTCAATCATGTAGAGTTTGCCCAATGAGGTAAGAAAAAAAAATAACAGACATTTTATTTGTGCATTTAAAGATTCTCTTTATTTTGATGTATTACTAAGTATATATAGCAAACTCCATCAACTCCACCGAATTTCAACTTCATGGAATCCAAATACGTTCGTTTCTAGCTACTGTATTTTTCTAGCGTGTGCCCCAAGAGAACATGTTATATTAATTTAACCATTAGCCACTCCATTAGCCTTCAATTACACTATCCACGTCAGCAGTGATGTCATCAATGACATCATCGCCACCTCATTATTGTATGTATTTGACTACATAAAAAATGAGGTTGTGAAAGCTTGAACCTGTAACCTCAAGGTTACAATATTAACACTTCAACCACCAAGACAACTAATTTTTTTGACACTTTTATT
>JBBYHQ010000014.1:794261-805140 GCA_038382645.1 Spergularia azorica
TGGTTATTTGGTGGTCGGCATCTATGTGGGGAAGGGGAGAAGAGGAGAGAGAAAAGAAAGAAAAGAAAGAGGAAAAGTGGAAAAAGAAAGGAAAAAAAAGAAAGAATAAATCTCACCCATCCAATTCTAAATCAAAGGGCTGTAAAGAGTTCTCATGCTTCCCATATGAGGTAGAGTTCTCATATGAACCTAATCCTAGTAAATTATGGAGTATTTTAATTTTTATGCCTTATTCCATACTCTATAGTCTACTGGAACATATTATTGTTGGAGATAATGAGTGATTTGTTTATTATTGTTGGAGATTATGGGTGTTTTGTTTATTATTTTAGGAGATAGTGGAGGATTAAGGGAAGGGTGGTGAAAACTTACCCCATATAGTAAGTTTAAAAGTGGAGTGTTTAAACAAAGACACTCAAAAAAAAAAAAAAGTGGGTGTTTAAGGAAGACGGAGGGAATAGAGTACCAATTTTAAGTAATAATCTTCAACATCACAACATTCTTGTACATGAATGCACGCGATAATAGATTAGTTCAATTCATAAAAGTTAAGAAGTATACAGAGTGATTGAATAAGATAAAGGTATGTATAGGTAATGACAAATCTAGTAAGGAGTAATTAATCAACAATTAAACAAATCAAGATGACTTTAGTCTTTCTAACCTATATAAATAAATAGATTACGATTAATAAATAAATTGTTACTTGCTAATCATTCATTAATCTTTTTCCAAGAGTAGACTACATTTGAGTTTTGCATACATTATCTTCAAGTAGGAGTAGCCTTCAACGATGTAACATGCTTGTACTTCACGTCACCCGACAAATTAATCACTCAATTGGTGCTAGTTTAAGCCACTGAAGATTAGCTTCAAGCTAGTTGGGTTTTTAATTAGGACATTAATTCTAAGTTATCTTCAACATCACAACATGCTTTTACTTAAATGGACGTGATAATAAATCAGTGCAAGTGTGTGCAACCCATAAAAGTCAGAAGTATATACACTGTAATTCATTAAGATAAAGCTAATTAAGTACGGAGTATAACAATTAAAAAAATTCATACGAAGACTTTAGTAATTTTTAATGTAGACTTTCCCACTATATAAGACGAGTCTAATCTCTCTAACTTTTCATTGTAAATCAACATTATTTACAGAGAAACACCATACAAAACAACGTTTTCGTTCTCTCTGATATTTGTTGTTAACTACTAATCAAATCAAGGATGAAGGACTGGAAGGGCCGTAAGTTTCCTAGTTTTGCTCTTTAATTTTCTAAAATATGGTTTTGATGAGTGTGCATGTGATCGATTTTGTTCAGAAATGCGTGTTAGTAATAATGATGATACATGCGCAGGTAACTACACTTTCGAATTCAACGATCCAAGCAAACCGATCAGGACATTCAGGGCGAGAGACCCTAGTCACCTTGTCTTCGAAATTGAATCATATTCGAAGCTTGTCGATTCACTTACGAAAGCTGGCGTGAAAGCGTTTGAAACACCTGAGTTTGATGCTGGTGGCACCAAATGGTACGTATGCATGCATGCGTATCAATCAAGTTTTTAATTTGAATCATCATTTACATTTTCATATAATACATTATTTGCGTCCGTCATATGCAGGGTGCTGTGCATCTATCCTAATGGAAAGAATAGCAGGGACTACCTCTCTCTCTACTTGAAGAGACCAATAGTGAGAGGTGGTTCTCGTAACCCAGCTGTTTACGTGACCATGAAGTTTTTCATCAAGGATTATAGTAGCGGTGAATATCTTGTTATTGAAGGTACTACGCTCCACATGTAAATTTGAATACTAGCTATATATATATATATAGTCAGTTCCTCTTAAAAATCGAGCGTAATGAACAATAATAACATGCATACACATCAGTGTTATTTCTAACGACAGCAACCAAATGACCACTTACGATATATTGATTGATATACTTATCGTTGTTAATTATAACCATGTCCGTACAGATCTAGGAGAGAGAAATTTCAATGTCGGAGCAAAAGAATGGGGAATACCTCAAGCACTTGAGAAGAATCACTTCGACAAGCCGGAAAATGGATTCCTTTATGAGGACAGATGCACCTTCGGAGCAGAGGTTTTCATCACTACCGGCGAACCTCACTTTACTAAGATGTCCTTTATCAACAGTGTCCCCAAGCGCAACTTCTTCTTGCAGTTTGGGCCTTTTACCCCACAAACTCCTGAACCCGTGTCTCAGACCTTTACAACTGATTTGGATGGTGAATCCTACACTTGGTACGACATCCTAATTAACTCCTTAACTAATCTTTTCTACTCCCTTCAATTCCTATGCTATCAGATCAGATCTTATGATATTCAATTAATCTAGTCTATCTGTTGGTATCAGTACAATCCGAACTAGTTATTCCAAAGCAACTCAAGATTAGATCGAATCATATCCAAAATAAATGTAGATGGATTATAAACATAGCAATAACACGTAATATTTTATAAGAGAGTAACATGTCTGTTAATTAAGAATTACAACTGCAAATGCAGTTATTTTATGAGTTGTACGTAGTGACGCAATTCAATTTGCTTATATTGTGTTTTATACCTATCTGACACAGGAAGCTGAACGTATATCGACAAGGATATGACGCAGGAGTTGGTACCCATTATTCGCTGTTCCTGGAACTTGATAGCAAAGACAAAGTTGCAAATAAAAGAAGTATTTTTGTCAGCTATAAGATTTCCTTGCGAAACAAAACGCAAGGATATTACGACAACGAGAAATCTCGTAAGTGTTATGTATTATAAGCTTCATGTTTCATCTCAGTTACGTAGATTTAGCACATTATATGCACATTTTGCACATGAGATCACTAAACTCAGTACGATAAATTATAGCACTGTTAAGGTACAGAACTGTTGCGGGGGCTTAAATCATAAACTTAATTTAGTGATTGCACAGTAAATAATTTCTCACGTCTTTCATCAATCCATTCTTGCAGAGATTGTGTGGTACACTGACACCAACCTCAAATCGGGTTTTCCTCAATACATTGGAATAACTGACTTATATGGTGGTGCAAGTTCAGGCTACACTACATACAATGATAACAGTATCAGTCTCAAAGTAGATTTTGACTCCTTCTTCGTTCTTGGCGACATGGAAGGTTAAGACGATCGAAGACCCTGATCGATCAATTGTTGGGTGGCTTGTGTATGAAGCAATTTGAATGTTATGTCTTCCCTTTTTATCGTTTTGTTATCTGCATTCCTTTCAGAATATTATTCATGCATTTTTAATTCAAATAATACGGAGTAAGTGATTCAATGTTGTGGTTGGTAAGGTCTCTCTATCTACTAGGAGTAGTTATTATACTAGTCGAAGGGATAGGAGGAGATGATCATGGACAACTACAACAGCTTATTAGGGAGTCTCCTTTGATTATGAAATTTGTATTGGTTAATTTGTTGTAATCGATGTATGTCTTCTATCTTGATTGTTGTTTTATTAATATAAATTTGTTGGTACTTAAGTTATGTTACTCATTACTAGCTCCCTCCTATTCTTTAAATTTACCTCATTTTTATTATTTGAAATGTCCAATAAATTTGTCTTATTTACATTTTTGGGTCGATGTTTATTGGTGGAAAGACAGTAGCGGTGTGGAAAGCATCATGGCCAGTAGTAAACAAAGACTCTAACAAGTCTTTTATGTAAAAAAAAAAAAAAAAAAACAAGTTTGGATCGTACTACTATCTTTACAAAGAGTGCCCAAGCAAATGAGAGCCGAACGTCAAGAATATCCCTCCCTCCAATTCAATGAATTCTTTACATTGTGTTTTGCACAAGAACCAAGGAGGAGGCAATTAGAGGAGAGAGAAGCATCTAATAATTTTCCAAGATTGCTTAGTTTAGTCCTAATTTTTACTGCCTTTTTCCTAATCTAATGTGGAGAACCAATGCAAGTGGCCTTCAATTTCATTCTCCTACATCTCTCTTACTTGTTCATAATAATTGATCGAATGAAATAGAACTACAACCTACATTGAGGATATCGTCCAGTTCTTCCCAAAAGAAAAAAAAGGAACCCATACATAAAAAAATAAAAAAATAAACTCAGATTTTTTACTTCATACGTTTAGCTGTTTATTAACAAAAAAAATCCCCAAAAAATAATCAAATTTTTTCCACCAATAAACCCATATTTTTTTCATTCAAAGTTGGAAAAAAAATACAGATTTCGTACCAAAAAAAATACACCGCAAATGCCAAGAAACCTAGATTTTTCAAGGAAAGCATCTTGAACATAGGCACACAAGTCAAGTTTCCATTCACATTCAACCATACTTCGAGGAAAAAGTGGCGAAAATCAAAGATTTGAGAGGGTAGCAAAGTAAAATTGATAAAGAGAGAGAAAAAGCATCAGATCTGTTTTCGGGAAGGCGAGGGACGAAGAAATCAAGATTTGCAGAGGAGAGAGAAACTGGGATTTGGGTGAGTTTTGGTGAGGAGAGAGAGAGAGAGAGAAAGTTCATGGATGGTTGAAGAACTTGATGAATGTTAGAGATAAGGTGGGTGAAATTGGGTAGGACGCGTAAAATTGATTTGGTTGGGTGTATTAATGGATTGGGTGAATTGATATTTGGGGGGAAAGATTAGTTTTAATTGGATTTAGAAATGGGGTTTATAAGATTAACTAGCCCAATTAAGTAAGTATTAATTGGATTAGTAAGAGTATAATGGGAAATTCATATAGGTTAATATGTCCCAAAATAGAAACGTAAAGAATTGACTGAAATTGCCGAAAACGGAATACGTAAAGAAATGAAAGAAATGAAGGAAGTATCTAAGTATGAGGGAGGCAACATCCAAACTCCTAATTTTTTTTTTTTGTCTAACATGAGTATACGACATAATCTAATGTATTTTATATTTGTCTAATACTACCATAAATGAGGTTCATTTCCCTTCCGGCCTCTTCCTTTTCTCTCAATTCCCCTTCCATAGTCCCCACCATGCATCCTCTGTCACCCCCACGTCATTTTCCACCTGAGATGTCGCTGACACCAATACTAGTGAGCATGCCTGTCGCAGCACTTCCCACGACCCGCGCCTCTAACCACTGAAATAAACCCCCTAACTGTGGGGCTGGAGCCGCAATAGTGGAGCTGGAGGTGGGAACACGGCATCTAGCGCTCAAAATGGCGGTTCATTTCGGTTCACGGATACGTAGAACACCCGAAATCTCTTGACATCACGCCTTTAATTGGCACATTCTTGCTAAATGAACCTCAGATTTAGAATAATTAACTGTTGCTTCTAAATAATTAAGTAATTACAGTTGACGTAGGCAAAAATGTCTAAAAAGTCTATTAAGATTGAAAATGTGTGCAAATTGCCAATGACTAACAACTTGTTACAAAGATCACTTATTTTATTGTTCAAAATATTCTACTCATTATCCGGCACTAGCAATTTAAAAGCCATTATTAATATTTTGGTCGCAATATAAGCTCAAGATTATATCAAAGCCATGTCAATGATATAGATGGATAATTGGTATATAACACAAGTGGAGATTTGCTTCAAACTTCTACAACTAGATCAACTAGAACTATTTTATGCAAGACCGTATTATATCCGGAGATGTATCCTATGCATTGAACTTTTTTGTTTGATTGGAATATGTGAAAGAATTCAGACGAAATTTAAATGTTTTAAGGGAACAACTTCAATAATAATTCATCGAGAACCGGAAATGTAAGAAATTACAAAAGTGAAGAACTTCGAAGGAATCTCCTTAACCCAAACCAATAAAAGACAAAAACAACATTACATGCCCCATGCACAAGAATGACACGCATAAATCGAGAGATGTAAAAAATACAAAAGTTACTACTCAGTCGAGCTGGAGAAGTGAAAGAACTCAACGAATCTAACAAAAGCCATAAACAAGACCATAGCCACGCAAATTAACAAGATGAAAGGGGAAATTGGAAGTGCAGGTTGCCCTAGGCTTGTGCGGAAGCGAAACCGAACCGAATTTGTATAACGAACCTTCATAGAAAGCAAACAGCGAAATGTCACCATTAGACTCATTCTCAATTTTGATGAAGGACCAATTGTTCTTATCAAATGTTGTCTCCCGAGCACTAACATACACCTTAACAACATACGGCTGTTGATTTTGGACGGCAAGATTGCCCAATTTTGTTGTTTTGAATTTCAGCCTGTTGTCCAAATCAACTGCATATCCTTGCGGTGATTTCTCCATCTGGAATTGTCGGGATGAAACTTGTAGTTTACATTTCTTAATGTGTGTCATCTCGTCATCGCCCCTCGATGTCTCAACACCGGCTTTTAATGCCTTGTAACAAAAGCCATATACAACACCATAGCCACGCAAATTAACGAGAGCAAAGGGGAAATTGGAACTACATTTCGCCTTACTACTATGCGGAAGACGAACCCAATCGCCACGAGAAGAGAATTTGTCGAATAGACCGTCGTAGAAAGCAAAGAGCGATTCTTCACTAGTGTACTCATTCTCAATTTTTATAAAGAACCAACTTTTCGTATCAAATTTCTTCTCCCCATCAATAATACATACCTTAACACCACACGGATGTCGATTTTGGGCCGCGAGATTGCTCACGTCTGTTGGTCTTAATTTCATTCTCTTTTCGAAATCGACTACATAATCTTGCGGTGACCATTGCATCTCGAATTGTTGGGTAGCGATTGGATGTCGCCATTTTTGGACAAATAATTTTTGATACTCTGGCGACAAATTAATATATGTCGTAGACGATGATGACGACGACGAGGATGTTTGTTGTTGATGATGAATTCCTTTTTTATCCTTCTCCTTGGCGTCGATACAAGTATAACAAAAGCCGTAAACAATACCGTATCCACGTAAATCAGCAAGAATCATCTGAAAATTGGACGTACATTTTTCGTTACTTTTATGCGGAAGGAAGCACAAATCATCACCAACCAGCTCGTGAACGCCGTAGCAACCATCATAGAAAGCGAAGAGAGATTTTTCACCAGTAGACGCATTCTCAATTTTGATGAAGAACCAATCTTTGGTATCGAATTTTTTTTCACCATTACTTACATTTACCTTAACACCACACGGTAATTGATTTCCGACTGCAAAATTTGTTGCTTTTAAATTCAGCGGCTTCTTTGCCAAATCGAATGCATATCGTTGCTGCGACCCTAGTATCTCGAATTGTTGGGGAGATACTGGATGTCGCCATTCTCGTATCAACGTCTCTAGTGTATCCTCTTGCGGCATATTTGTACTTCCTTGTCCACGACTCGACTCACCCGATTTCTTGTCTCCGTAATTATCCCGATCAAACTTCTCTTTGGCCGCCACTCTATCCAATTCCGCCTTCAATTCTTTGGCTACTCTCTCCGGATTCTTTACACCGTATTTCTCCCAATCGAACATCTTAATGGTTTGACGGTAAGATATCGTCGTAGTCTCCAATAATCTTGCGAAACAACGTCCTGCGTTGTTAACCCACAGACGCGTCTCGCAAAGATCCATGGCTAACCTCTCAAGATCTTCACCGTGAAGCTTGTGACCGAATATCTCCAAAGTACCACACGTTAAGCTGGTTCCTACACTTTGTACGATTTCCCAGTCCATTCTCTCAACCTCTTTCGAGCTCACGGTTTTCCTCAATTTTACCACTGAAATTTGGCTTTCCCAGCACTCCTAACAAAAACATCGCTAGAATTTATCTTGTATGTTGATCCCATGATCAAATTAAACTTTTTGAGGGGTAAAAAACGATGTAAATACGTAAGAAGATGTGTTAAAGAAATAAAATTGAATGTGTGCGTTTTTTAGTTGATTCATGTACGTCCAATATACATACTGCTCGCGAGAATGTATAGTCATCGGTGTAAACCATTGACTTTTGACTTTTCATTTGTAAAATTGTCACTTGTCGTTGGAAGGAATATCCACACAAGCTATTGTCACATGGTCGTTGACATAAGAGGATAATGACAAAGAAAAAGGATCCGATCCGAATTGGGACTGAAACCGATTGGATCGTACTGTATCGTAATAATAGTTACAAAAATAATGAATCATTCAATAGTTCTTGTTTGAGTAGATCCAGCTACTTGTTCCAATTTGCATATTATCTTAAGCAATCATATGCATCAACATTACAACATGTTTGTACATAAATGCACGCCAAATTAAAAATTAGTGCTCCATATGACAAAACTTCTAGTCCTCGGTCATATTGCCTTTCCGGCAGGAAGTTATTGCCTGTTTATATGTCATGTTACTAGCTTCTGTACATAATTTAGTGTTGATGACAGTTAGTAGAATCCTCTGTTTTCTGATTTTTCAATCAAAATTGTCCTTACTATATATTTTGCTTTAATCCTTATGAAATTCGAAACAAACGAGAATTATTATCTTTCGATTTGGAAATAAAGATAGAAGACATTTAGGTTCGAAACCATAGTCTTCCATAATTTATTATTATCTAGACCAAAGCAAATGGTGCATACAAAGCAAATTAAACTTGAAATCAAAATTAAAAGTTGTAACACAACATTACATATTTTTTATATGGTCAGCTGACATTATTATTTAGGACACTTGACTTCATACTCCTCCCAAGTCCCTGACCTCCAAGTGAGCAAATCTGTCAACAGATGCGTTAGCAGCATTCAACAAATCTCGTTGACCAAGAGCAGTGTACCTTTTACAGTACCAAGTCTTAGACATGTTAAGTAGAGCTACAACACCAATGTCAAGCACATTAAGCCTAAACATCGCACTAGCATTATTGAAACCCGGTTCAACAAGATCGGCCACAACCCAATCTTCATCACCAAGCCTCCAAAACTTGCCATAATACTTCGACTTTATGTACACGGTACCCTCAGAATTAGTGAATACCTCTTGAGCAACCCTTAGGTCATTAGGATTGTCGTATGCAAATTGTAGGTGCGACTTTCCCTTAGCCTCGAATGCGCCAAGATATTTGCCATTCTCCCCTTTGAATGCAACATTCCTAGGGAGTCTTGTGATTGAAGCCCAATCTATTACAGTGACAAGATCGCAAGAGTCCTTGTCAATGTCCTTGGATTCTGCGAATAAGCAAGAATCGAATGGAGCACCGATCCTCAATAAGCAAGCGTAATGGCCAAGTTGGACATGTAGAAGTCTAACTTTCTGTGTATGACCATCTATCATGAAACTTGGCTTAAACAATGTACAACCCCAACTTGTTTGGTCTTCGTTAGGTTTTTCGGCTGAGGCCGTAATCCAATAATGATTAGGTGACCACCTGTGACAAAATTCGTTAATAAATCGTAAAAAAACCTCTCAATATACGGTCATACGGAGTATACGAAAAGTCAAATATCAATGTAAGAAATGTAAAAGCGTAAATCCAATTCAAAACAAAGTCAGGTATTGCTTATGGAGATCGAGTGCGTCACAACATTACCTGACTAAGAACTTCTTGGTGTAGCAGGATTTAAGGTGAACGAGACCATCACCACTGGAAGCTGCAACGACTTCAAAATGCGCTAACGGATCCATGACCTTGTCTCCAGAAAACCTAAGAAGGCCATGAGTTTGAACTTCTTCATCACGATAACGCAAATATTTGTTGTTGTACACTGACTTTAGGCATACGATTTCAGGCAACGCCATTTTTTTGCTTCTATTCTCTCTCTCGTTAATTAGCTTGTAATTATATCTTCTCGCTTTTGTGCTTTTCTTTGCTTCTCTAAACTTGCGGTTTTATGTTTAAGCCAACCGTAAAAACGTACATTGGCAACATGCTTTGTATTAATTGCGCTCAGATCAATAATGAAACGTTGCTCGTCCTCGAGAAATTTACTACGCGCATACGTACAGTTACTGTTGGTTAATTAAATCATGTACTACGATTCTACGAACCAACAACAACATGGGTTCCACCCTCGGAACTTCGGAAGTTTCTTTGGTCTACAAGCAGAAAAGTCTAATAAAATTATAAGCCAATTGTTAGAGGTTGAATAATACATTTTGCGGTAAAATTGAACTCGGAGCAGTAAAATTAATTTGTAATGAAAATTATATATAGTAAAATTTTATTGGATTCAAATCCCCTGAAATTATTTTTTTATAGAGTTGATAGAGTTTACTATAAATGGAAAATATAATTGAAAATGTATTTATGAAAATAAGAGATGAATGTACATGGTAGAGTTAATTTTCCATTTTAAGTAAACTCTACCGAGTAGAGTTATTTTTTAATTCCAGAGGATCTCAATCCAATTTTATTATATTAAAAATTAGTTGTGTTGGAGAGTTGGTAGTCATAAATTATTTTACTTATCGCTAACATTCGATAATTTTAAATTTCTACATTGTATAGTCAAATAAGGTTGCTTATATAGATAGCTTCACCCAACGATGGCCTGATGACATGCAAGCATGTTCATTTCACTAACAAACAACTTTATTTGCTTTATAACATTCCTTACCGTAAAAGCTTCTAAATGCATAGTCAAGAGGCTAAGAGCATGCAGATCACAAATTATTTGCGTGACATTATATAGTCCACACTCTCTTTGTGCCTTGGTATTTTCGGTCATGTTCGTAGGATATATAAGGAATAAAGTTGTGCATTCTCAACTCATTTTGCCATGAATACACACGCTTTTTATTTTCCACTCAACTACTGTACTATTTATACATATTCCTATGCGAAAAGAAAAATCTATGGAGTATGCCCAATTGTTAAGATGTAATTAGGGTTGTGAATGATAATTGTTGTTGTCTTCTTATTATTGATGAGGGGTGAACCCCTATATATATCGTTACAATGACTTGTACCGTAAGGCGGA
>JBBYHQ010000014.1:815719-849616 GCA_038382645.1 Spergularia azorica
CAGATTTATTCAAATCAAATCAAATCAGATCAGTTTTATTCAAATCAAATCAAATCAGATCAGAATTATCCAAATAATAATCAATGAATCTAGTCTATTTTTATTTATTAATTCGTCTGATTGCAGTTAATTTATCAATTAATTCAGTTCAGATCAAATCAAATCAAGTTTAATCAAATCAAATCAAATCAAATCAGTTCAGTTCAAATCAAATCAAATCAGATCAGAAAAATGCAGTCCAATCGCACAGGGCCTAATAATAGTGTCATTTTCTTTTGAGGGCCAATGATTATTAGTTAGTATTAATTTAAGAACTACTTAGTTGAGTTAAATTATTAGTCAAAATGGTGACCGCTTACAAAAATAGAACAATACTCCGTAGAACAATGCTAGAGGTCTACATTGTAGACACTTAAAAGTGTCTACTATTAGCATTAATTTTACTACACTAACAAAATTTTACTACTCACACAAATAATTTTACTGCATGATTTTTTCATCAAAAATTAATTTTACTACTCCAATCTCAATTTTACTACTATTAACTTAATTTTACATTGTAGACAAATTAATTGTGTCTACACTGTAGACCTATAGCAATTTGCTACTCGGTATTAGTTAATAGCAATTTGCAATTTCTAATACATTTAAGAACATTATCACAACATGACCATTAAGGATAGTCTAGTGATCTGATTAGACGATCAACTTGTGGAAGATAGTCGCGGGTGAATTTGCATATCCCCACCCCTGCATCATTAGTTGCTCATATGTACCAAAAAAAAAACATTATTACAACATGCGAATATGTTAAAAATTCACAGGTTATATTAAGTTTGTGTTATTGTGTATATATGTAAATGAATTAAAGTGCTAAATAACTAAGAGGTCGGGTGTATGGATAGAAGGAAATGGAGGGGCGGAGTGTGGGTGATCGTCGGATGGGGGTAGAATGTGTTGGGAATTTATGTGTGAGCGGTTGTCCAAAATCGTAAAATTGAAGTGGGTGGAACATGTTTATAAGGTAGTGGGTTACTATTGCCAATTGGTTTTATAATGGATTCTCACTGGGCTTATGGACATGGGCTGGTACTCCTCCTTGCGGCTCTCCCCTACAGTGGTATCAGAGCCCATGGTTCAACCTGGGCAACCTGGGCTTGGGCATGGTTGTACCAAGGAATGCGCCGGAAGCTCTCCTTAGGCCCATTGGTAGCCGCATAGTATGGAAGCCGCTATGGAATATGGACTGGAACTGACAGTACACTGGTTAGCACAAGGTACTCCTGAAAAAAGAATGGGTTGTCGAATGCGCTTCTTATGGCTTACGGAGTGGGTGCGAGTGTGGTTAAAGACCCTTTGGAATGTGATACAATTACATGCGGATGCCGAGCAGAAACATGTGGCGGCACACATACACACATGGCTCGATGGCATGGTGTATCGTTAAGGGCGGTGTCAAGGTCCAATAGTGAGGTGGTTTACATGCCCGGACCTTTGGTTCAAGGGAGGAGTTGGTGAGCTCACACATAAGGGGGACATTGTTGGGAATTATGTGTGAGCGGTTGTCCCACATCGAAAAATTGAAATGGGTGGAACATGTTTATAAGGTAGTGGGTTACTCCTACTATTGCCAATTGGTTTTAGAATAGAACCCCACTTGACTTCTGGACATGGGTCGGTACTCCTCCTTGGCGGCTCTTCCCTACAAAATGAGGGAGAGTGGCCAAGGAGAAGGCTCTTCGCGTGTTGAGGTATATATGGACGAAGGTGGCCGTTGATGGCTGAGGAGCGCTTGTCGACGATGACGAGTTGACCAGCGATGTATGCGATGGCGAAGGTGGTCGCCGGTGGGTAGGAGCTGCGGCGATGTGGTGGCACATGAGAGAGGGAAGGGGAGAGGAGAAAGCAAAAACAAAAGGGATTATTTTTATTTTTATTGACATTATTATTTTATTTTTGTTATTATTATTTTTTCGGTTTTGTCCTTAGTTAAGAGATATTTTCTTTTTGTTATAATAAGGACCGGTGATAATTATTATTATTATTATTATTTAAAAATTTAATTTGAGTACGTACTTTGCTCTCATTTCTCTCCATTATATATATCCTTAGGTATCCAAACAAAGGAGTGATGTTACAATTTATTTTTTGTTCAAAAATACTACGAGTCTATATCTAGACAAGTGAAAAAAGTGTCTATACCTAATTTGTAGTAAAAATAATTAAAGGCACAGTAAATTTTATTGTGTAATGTGCCAAATGATGGATAATAAGGAACGAGAGACAATTAAGGGTCTTTCATTTTGAAAATAAATCAATTCAAATTTCTTTCTATTGATAGGATCCGTAACAATGTTGATTTTACTACCACTATCATAGATTTACTGCAAATATGTTAAATTTACTACACAACCATATTTTTTACTGCATGTCATCTTCAATTTACTACACTTGATTATGATAGTAGACAATTTTGCTATTGTCTACATATTAACTCCTAGGATCATCCTTTTTTGTTTGTAGGAGTATACTAGTATCGAATGATTATGGAGCCTTACGCAAGAAAGAAACAAGCTTTTACTTGAGTTCTCAATTCTTAAGACTTTATTCGAAAACAAACTTGACATGAAGCTTATAAATCGGGTGCTACGACAGAGAGACACACTTTTTCACGTCTAAACCCAAAAACCATGAGTTAAATTTTCGTCAACCTGACGCTATTGGAGTTCTCACTATCCTCAGATCGGAGACTCCCTTCCGCAAAATGGCCTTACCAATCGTAAAATTAAAAATGAAAAAGGGTTCAACGAAATGGAGAGTACAAAAGAAAAGCATAACCTAACAGTACCGTGCTGATGTTTAGTCAGCTCACATCAGTATCGATGTCTCATTTTTCCAAGCCCGTGACCTCTAACAAAGCCCAAGGATCAACAGACTCAGTAGCAGCATTCAACAAACTTTCTTGACCATCACTGGTGTACCTTTTGCAGTAATACGTCTTGGACACGCTCAATAGAGCTACAACATTAACGTCAACCCCAATAACCCGAAACATAGCACTAGCATCAGACTCATCAATTCTATCAACGTCGGCCACGATCCAATCGTCGTCCCCGAGCCTCCAAAACTTCCCATAATACTTCGATTTTATGTGAACCGTACCATTAATCGAAGTAAACACCTTGTGTTTAACTTCTGGGACGTTTGGATCGTCGTAGGAAAATTGTAGGTACGGCTTGCCATTATCCGTGAAAGCGCCCAAGTACTTGCCATTTTCGCCTTTGAAGGCTACGTATTGAGGCAATTTGAAGATTGATGCCCAATTAATGACAGTGAAGACGTCGCGTGATTCCTCGTGAGCTTCGTTCGATCCTGCGTTTAAGCAAAAATCGAACGGAGGAGTGTCTCTCCATAAGCATGCATAGTGACCAAGTTGGATGTGCATAAGTCTAATGTTCTTTGTGTCACCATTATCCTCAATGATAATGGGCTCAAATAATGTACAACCCCAACTGGATTGGTCTTCATTGGGCTGGTGGGCTGAGGCGCTGATCCAGTGTTGATTAGGCGACCATCTGCAATGATAAATAAATACTCGTATAAAGAATAATCGACAAAGTGTTAAATTGCGAAATGGTAGAGTAATGACTTTGTACAATGGTTTTTCACTTTTGTGAGGGGAACTAGACACAACAATACAACATAAACCATTGAATGAAATGAAGGGAGTACCTCATTCTGTTTTCAACCACCCTTTTAACATTAATCATGTTTTGATCTCATGGTTAAGATAAATAAAATTATTTCAGTGTCTTTAGACCCCAAGTAGATAACAAGATTTATTTAATCCTCGCTCATCCTCGTACTCACAATTGAAAAAAAAATTGTTTGGTGTTGCTTTCTAGCCTTTTTGGCATGTTTTGAACAGAAAATTGAAATTGGTTAATTAATTCTACAATATATGTGACATCTTATGAAGGCATACCTCTTACATTGTAAGTAAGTTTACAATGTCGCAATAATATAGGGTAGTTCAGTTTTTGCTGGTTCTTTTGTTGTTGTATCTAAACCTTTTATTTAATTTGTTGTATTTAGACTTTCGGTTGAAGAAATGATAGTTCTTCAAGAAAACATGATGTGAATACACAACTCCAAATAAATCGCTGACAAAAGTAATTAAGACCTAATTATATGATTTGACTATAACTTTCATATTCGATTCCGTTTGACTTGATTTGATTTGATATGAACCATATACAGGTGCATCAATACCAACATAACATAACAAACATAACTTGACAACACTGCTTATATTAGCATTTATCCAGATTTGATTTGATCTAAAGTAAACTAATTAGCTCTTAATGTATCTGATATTATGATCTTGAACTGAACCCAGAGCAATTTTCATTAGCTTCAATAAGTCATCTGAATAATTTTCGACAATCAATAAGAATGATACAAACATTCATTGAAGTCTAAATACGGTCTAAGAACCATGGTATATAAGCATCGCCTACACAAGTAGGTGAAAAAACGTAACCAATACGGAGTTCATCAACCTAGAAAAGGAAACATAAACAAGAAGTACATAGTATAGATATAGGGACGTCGTAATCACCTGACTAAATACTTGTTATTATAGCGAGATTTGAGATGGATAAGACCATAAGCGGTTTCGGCATGAACCACTTCGAATTGAGCAAAGGAATCCGTGACTTTGTCACCAGAAAATTGGAGAAGGCCGTGACTTTGAACATCTACTTCATTAACGTAACGCAAATATTTCTCATTGTGCACTGATTTTAGGCACACAATTGCTGGCAACGCCATTATTCGCTCTTCTCTCTTTTTTTCAAAAATAATTTAGCTTGAAAAATTTTCTAGTAATAAGTTTCTTATGAGATGTCTCACACTCTCACCTAATTTTCTTAGCCCTTTTATAAAAACAAAGCTGGTGGTTCATGTTTTCAAAAAAAAAAAAAAAAAAAAAAAGAGCCGTCTAGTGTTGTTACACTTGTTAGTCTATTAGAAAAGTAGCTTACCTATGACCACGACAAAAACAAACTGTTCTAGATGACACGACAAAAATATATTAATATGTTAATATAATGTAGTATCGATGAGCGCTTAGTTGTATCGACACGAACATAACTACTCCGTATTTACGAGTGTACCAAGTTAAAATTATTTTTCGCTACATCATGTGATCTTATCAGTCTCAAATTCGGACTGGATCATGAAAACAAAGAAGAAGGTCGAGTATCCCAAATTAAAAAAAAATAGAGGCGAAAGTCGAGTGGTATATAAACCAAGGAGTTACTAGCATTCTTTCGAATTCATCGAACACATGAACTCAAGTTGCCACCCAAGTCACTTAGTAGAGTATTGAACGAGGTGGAAGAGTACCAATCAATAATCTTTGTCAAACATTCAAAGGATACATTTAATTAAGTTAGTTCACACATCGACAAACGTTTCACTACAAAAGGACATACGTTTCAGAGTTCGGACGAGCAAGTTGCTCGAAGATCAGAAAGAACATTTTGTAACAAGAGTTTCGTCGAAACGTACAACTACTAGTGAACAAGAACAAGAATATTCCTTGGGAAATCAGAGATTGTAATTTTGAGATCTGTGATATATGGATGGACATTTGCATATGGTACCTAATTAACTTTGTTATGGTACCTTTAACTTAAATTCTACGGATGTGATAAAAAAAATGGTTCTTTAGCTGGAAAAGTTTGATATCGAGAGATTTTGTGTACACAAATAAAGTTGAACAAGTTAATCTTTAGAGTAGACAAAATTACGAGATTATATGTTTCGTTACTTAACCAAGTCTTGTAATATTCCGTTTTCTATTTGGTTCTCATAACAAACATTAGACTTTGTATACCCTTTCGTAATATCTACATACAAGAAGATATTATGATATATACTCCGTAATAACCTTAAGTAAGAAAACAAAAGATCAACACTTCATAAATTGGATCATCACATCTATAGAAAATGAGAGTAGTAGTAGTAGTTAACATGTATCATACGAAATTCAAATAAAATTACCCACTAGAAAAATATTCAATAATGGCGTGAGTTGATGAGAAGAAAAAAATACAAATTAAATTTAATAGTGTACAAAATGTGTGACGTCTAAAATATACTCTGTATCCTACTATACCTAAGAGCATTCACAACGGTGAATTTTTGTTTTATCATCAATGCTATCAATAAGTGATAGAAAAAAAACTATCCACACTCATGAGAGAAGTCTATCAATATGTGATAGAATGAAATGACTGTCAATATGTGATAGAAAATTTACCTTCTATCAAAGAAGACGGGTGTGGATTCTCTAAAGTTTAAAACAAACTCTATATGGTAGAGTTTACCAAGTAAGGAAATAATTAAATATTTAATATTTTATTTGTGCATTGAAATAAGCACTATATTTTGTTTTATTACCAATAATAGTAAACTATACAAACTCCAACTCTAAAGAATCCCTACACAAAGAGGACCCCACACCCTTTTACTTCTCCATTTTTGTTTTTTCAACCTAATTATCCAATTAGTATAGTACACTTGCCATCTCTCTCCTCTAGGACAATAAAAAAAATTGTGTAATAAGAGAGTAATATTTGGGGTTTTTGATGATTGAAAATTTGTTGTCATTGTTGTAGAATTAGTGTCAATGTTTGATAAAAAATACTCCGTAAGGTAGAAGAGTGAAAAAGGGAGTAGAGGGAGATGGATGATAGAAAAATTCATTCATTATTAATGATGCTCTAACTCCAGCATCATTAAAGATTTAATAGCATAATCAAAGGAGTGGTACGAGAAAACTTGTTTAAACTGCCAGCCAAGATCACACGAACTCGAGTTTTTAAATAGGCATGGTACGAACTAATTAAGGAGGATCGAGCATGTAAACATTAAGATATCCTAGTCGAGGCCAGTATTTATAATGACAATGAAACCTAGACAATTATTCTTAAAACAATGGTGCCAGTAACACGGTTATGCTAGCCATTTCACCTCTTCTCTCTAATGTTGTGCACCAGCACGGGGCTAGCAAAACCACGCATAACACCAGAGAATATTTGAATTCTTTCACGCGGGGTTGTGTAGGTCGGGCTCGATCGACAAAAGAAATATTTGTGTCGAGCTTAGTCAAGCTGGACTTTGTAGCCATCAGAACGGCCCATACTCAGCCTAAAAGTAGGTAAAGAATCTGCTGGGCCGTCCTGTATTTTGGGCCTAAATAGTGACCTAACTTAGCCCAATCCTTCATAAAAGTCGGGCAGCGGATCTAGCTGCTAATAGGCTTGGGCCATTAAATTATTTCAGGCTCACACTAGTAGTAGACATTCGATCCCATCTCTCGTCATTTACCAAAATAAATAAATAACGAATATAGATCGAGTCGTAGAAATTGAACCATACTAAAGTTTGTTATCCATAATAAGGTAAACTGTACAAAACTAAGGGGACATTGCCCATCCTCCAATGTTACACATACGTACAAAGGAGTTGCATAGCTCTACTAAAACTAGAAGCCTTGAGAAAAGAACAATCAAAGTTCAAAGATAAACCACACAAAAAGTAAGTGAAAATTAAGAAGAAAAAAAAGATCCCAAATTATGATCATTTATATATGAACTTGAAGATCAAGCTTGAGAACCCGAAAAAGCCCAGTTAGCTTCACTTCCAACTCTAGGCATAGATACTTTCTTAGAGCTCACATCCACTTTGAAATTGGCTCCACACATTGCACCTTCACTATCTATTCTTGGCATTGCCTTCAGTTTATTCTTCGGGTGCTCGAAACTCATTAAACCCACATCACTATGGTACATACACCCTGTACATAAGCCAGAGACGAAGTTAGGATTTGAAATTACGAGTATAGAATCTCATTTCCAAATTAAAAGTCGACTTTTTTAGTGTTAATCCCGAGAAAAAAAAATATATAATGAATTATAATATGACGCAAAGAAAATTACCAGATGGGAAAGGTGCACATGATTTGGCACAACTTGCTTTAATCACATCTTTGTTGTCAGATATAACAACAGATCCATCAGCAGCAATACCCCAGAAAAGTTGCACTCTTTGATCGGCACCCTGTTATTAAAACATTTAAACAAAAGTTTAAGCAACTTCCTAAATTCCTATGTACTTACGTAGTAAAAAAATGCACGTAATAAAACATCGGTTTTTCTAAAGTGTGCCCATAGTAAACGACTATTAACTTTATATTAAATGTAAATTACATGAATTATAAATGTTTTTAATTAGGATGAATTACCAGAGCAGCAAAGACAGTGCCAGCATTTTTGTCATAGATGACAAAACCAAAGCAGCCTTCAAGGTCATTGATAACCTGATCAGCCGGGTACGGGCCGCGGTCTCGGAGGGTCCGGTACGCTTCGATCACGAACATGGCTTCATTGGTAGACTTTCCTAACCCATATTGCTTGATCAAGCTGTTCAAGTTGTTCAAATTCCCCAAAAATGTGCAGTACATGTTGTCCATCCCACAGAACGTCCTACACAAGAAACATCATAATTAAATCTTTGTTAATAAAATAACTACTATGAAACTGTTAAGAAAACACGTTTTCTGAAAGTTCGCTTTTAGCATTTAATTTCCTACAATCCTACAATCATGTCAATTATAACTCTACTTTACGTTAGTAGATCAATGTCACGCTCGAGAATGCAACAGTGTTAAAAACTCATTACACAACTTTTATCGACCTATATAGTCTTAATCGACTTGAAATTCGAAATTCCCAAAATACCCTCATGTGTAAAAGATGAGATTTAATTAGTACCTTTGGTTGTGGAGTAGAGGGCCTTTGGAAGGGGAGTAAGCAAGAAAAGCAGAGTTGCCAAAACCAACAGAAAGAGGGGCATTTTGGGAATAAGCTTGTTGGAAGATCCGAACAATGTCTTCAGGGGATTTGGGCTTGTTGGTACCCGACCCGGATGGAATTGAGCCCGGGCTGTTGAGTTCCTTTGGTGGGTCCACCAAACTCTTGCTGAATATTGCCAACATTTTTCTCTACTAGATTACCTTCTCTTTAATTATGAAATAGAACAATGTTTAGAAATGAATGAAGAAACTTAAATGATACGATGTTTGATGATATGAAGAAGTAGAATGAATAAGAAATGGTGTGCAAAGTTAGGTATTTATAGCTTAATTTTGTAGGACATAAGAGTCAATCATCTTATCCAAAACTAAAAGGGTTAGTGTCATTTTATTTAGAAATAACAAGCTGGATTTTGAGTAATAGTCTTATATAAATCCAAAATAAACTTCACCAAGTTTCCGCGTCGCGCGTTTAATCAGTTAGTCAAACTTTCAATTTCTCACGTTTTTATTTTTTATGAGATTTGTAGTAATAGCTAGAACTTATGATGGAGGGTTTTGTCGGATTTAAGAATTTTGTATTCGATTAATATCGATATTATTGTACATGTTATAAGACCTTTTAATTAATTATATTGATAATCTCTTCAAAAAAAAATCTAACGCTTACCTACAAAATTATTAAAAAAAACAACCTACAAACCGCACATATGATTCAACGGATTTGCACATTTTTCTAATTAATAAATGATAATTGCAAGTTTTGCGATTTGATAATGAAAGCAATCATTCATTACATTTTTCTCACCATTGGAATACATTAGGCCGTATAAGTATTTTGTTAAAAGTTGCACTAAAATTTATCGACGGTGAATGATCATTGCCTACGAACAACATTATAATTTTGTATTATAAGCTCATTTACTTACTCAAGAAAGTGAATAGCATAATGAAGAATTACTCCTATAATTTCACATGTTCGATTTGTTGAAGTATAAGACCATTGTGGGTGCCCTAACCATCAGTCTAGACTTTTGACTCAGGTGGTTATCTAACATGGTATTAGAGCCTCAGCGATCCTGAGGTTTCAAGTTCGAATCCTGGTAGCCCCCTCCTTTGGTGTGTTGGAGCCTTAAAAAAAGGAGCTCAGTTTAAGTGTTGTGTTAGTGGGCCAGTGAATTACCCACGCTTCAAGCCTAAGTGGGCCTTTGCGTGAGGGGGCGTGTTGAAGTATAAGACCATTATGGGTGCCATAACCATCAGTCTAGACTTTTGGCTCAGTTGGTTATCTAACACGATTCAATATCGCCATACTATCATTTATTTATATAAATTGAATTTCCAAATCAATACTTAAAATACAACAACAACAACAATAACAAAATGATACTACTTACATAAATACAGTACAATTTAAGGATTGCTGTAGGAATAAATCGACATACAGACCATTTATTTATCTCCATATATTATTCCTATTATTAAATTAGAGGTGGGCGAGGTGTACGAGGAAGAAAAATATGGAAAATTGGACTTTATCCAAATCGGAAATAATGATCTAAAATGCCGTGCAATGACATTGATCTGAGTCAGCACATCAGCATTTTGTCTACCTAGTGAGTCACTATTAGTAGATGTGGATAAGTCCGACCCCACCTGCCCACCAACCCTAATATTCGATCACGTCCATGACTCGACCCACCTGCAGTTTTGCTGGAAACTAGGGCCATTTTCAGTCGTGCGCTGCCAGTCCATAACATAACACATTAAAACTGGAATTAACATTCGAAATTAAATTAAACGTTAACAAATGGAAATATCGAGGAAGTATAATATGAAATTATGGAGTATAGAGAACCGATAAGTACTCTCTCCGACCCAAAGAGTTTCCTGTTTCTGTTTTACACTTTTGAGGTTTCGGTTCGGAGATATTTTTAAGCCAAATGAATCATTCACTTGCTGCAATAATTAGTAAATATTTCATTCTGCATTACGGTCTACCAACCCTACATGATTTTAAGGTAAACGGATCTTTTATTTGGTCTATAAATAGTCTCTAACATGACAACTTAAAATTGCAAAATGAAATGGAAAAATCTCTTTGAATGAGATGGAGTATTTGATTGCTAGGAACCATGTTATTATCTCATGAAGTACATTTGTGCACATCTTAATTGGCTTTATATTGAATCAATAAGGAGGGATACGACTCATACGAGGGTGGGGAAGTGGGGTGTGTAAAATGTTTGTTCACCATTTTCCGATCGAGTAAAAGAGAAATACTATACTAGTATGTTACATTATTTATTACGGTGTATTTATTGTGCGAGACACTCATTTTTTGACTTGTTTAGGTGACATTTTTCTCAATCAATCAAAAGAGATCACATATAGCATTCTCAAGTGAATCTCGGTAATCAAGGAAATGAGGAATTAAATGGACGTTTAACGTATGCCCCTGGGGCACGTTTGAAAAACCTGTATTTAGTAACACCTCTGTTGGTTAAAAGCAGTACAATGGTTCAAAATCAAATAAGACGGTAGTTAGGAATGGACGAGTGAATGTATTTCATACGCGACCTCACTGAAACAATGGGAGCCCCTACTAGAGCAATCTTAATCAAAGGTAGTACATAAATTCAACATTTTACATTGAAGAAACAAAAACCAGTCACTATAATATTTCCTGTCGTAAATAGTTAAACAAGAGTATCACCTATATACATGTATTTCACAAACACCCACTAGTAAAACCTTATCATGCACCATAATCGGCAGCATAAAATTTATCTTCTGGATAGTAATCAGCTGTCACGGTGTTGCCTCCGAATTTTCTACCTCCTAGCATGCTCTTTGCATTAGCAGAGGCCGCAGTATCAGCATACTCCAGGAAAACCTGCAAACCAAAGAGTCACGAGATATTGGAGCCCTCAGATTCAGATATATACACACACTAGAAATGGCACCACTTAAAACTGGCAAGATCTTATGTGCAGAACCTTAAACTTTCAAAAATAAAAAAAAAATTGCTCAGCCTAAAGCAAGTGCAAAAACATGAAAATACAACAAGTAATCGTGCACTTGACACTCAGATCTCCAGTATTCTGAAGTTTTGGAGACCTACGCGTTTCAAAGTTTGTGTTACAGAAATATACTTACATCATCAGTCTAGTTTTCTTGTATGCTTTTTCTCCATTTTCATAAAAACAGATACAATGAATATCCAATATCAGTTAGAAACATGAAAATACAACAAGCCTCGTGTTATTGCTCCTTTCATCTCCATCTTCCTCTCTCTTAGCACTAAATGTTAGAGACCTTGACACTAAAATTGTAATTAAAATCAGTGGCAGACCCAGAATCTTACCCAAGTGGGGTCAGTATTTCCGGAAATTTTACCCAAGTGGGGTCAATGAATAGCAAAAAAATGTGAAAAGAGAAAATTCAACTAATTTGAACAAAAATGAGGCTGAGAAGCCTTGACCCTGGTCCCCTGTAAGAAATTATAAGGTCTGACCACCACTCTACCTCCAGAAGCTTGCATATTCCAGACTTTGTTTTTCTATTATTACAATTTAAGTGGGGTCAACTGAACCCAAATTCGACTACGTGGGTCCGCCACTGGTTAAAATGAGGTCCGGAATGATATAGTTAGTTCCCAGTAGTCCTAATACCTCGGAATAACTTCACTAATCACAAAGGCTAATGCAACAACAACAACAACAACCAAGCTTTAGTCCCAAAATGATTTGGGGTGACCATAAAGGTTAATCATGTAAACCATTTCGACATAACATCTCCAAAGAAAAGAAATTCATTGTATATGGTACTCGACCACTTGAGAAGTCACCTCAAAAATTTACATATCGAAAATGTTCTGATAATAAACGAGCCAAAAAACACAATAGACAATAAACTTCACAAACATAACATGAAGTTAGCATCAGGCAAAACAAGAGTGAAATATCACTGAATTTAAAACTATATCACATAAACAAAGAAAGGACCCCTACCTTCCCAACACCAGGGCCCAGCTCGTTCCCCGAATCTGGACGAGGAATTATGATATTCACCAAGGCGCCTGGGAATAGAAAATATATCATTTAGTTTCAACTGCAAATTACGTGTAGAACCTATATAAAGGACTAGACTGAACTACGGGAGGATCTTGTTTTCGTAGTAGGACCAATGGAAAAACCACATAACAAGAAGCAATAGGGCTCCATGATAGACAACACCATACATTCCAATCAATTTATAAATATTCAATTGACCGACAAGGAGTTGCAGCTTCACTGAAGTATGCAGTCACTGTAAACAACATAAAATTATCCCAAGAAAGACAAGACAGATAACTAGTTAACTCAATAAGGATAAGACATTGAAGGTTGAATGTCTAAAGTCTAAACAGAGTTTTAGGCATATACAAGAATACGAGAGTGAGCAGAAACAAAGACACTGACCAAATTTTGCACATTCGTCCCTCATATCTTCTAATATCTCCTCGTATTCATTGTCATCTCTCAATTCATCAAGAGTCACCACCTTCAAAAAGAAAAGGCAACAAGGTAACATCAGGGATGCACAAAATATATGGAACCAGATATCTCAATGGCGAACTTAGTACCTGACTCAAGCAAAGAATTTTAGTTGGAGCAACTGTTGTTCCGAAAGTCGGGAAAGCCCCTCCAAAGAGATCAAAACCACCAGCTTGTAAAGCCATTTTCTGCACGTATAATTACACTCAAAGATTAGGAACAACTCATTGACATACAAAGTTAAATGTTCGGAACAGGTCAAGATTGCTTACCTGAATAGCTACTTGTTGCTGTGCATGTGCCAAGAGATTTTCATGCTCTACCTTTGCTTGTCCATTGCTGCACGCAATTGAAAGTTTTAACAAGATTCAGAAAGTAGAAACCAGAACCTGTATAACATTGTTTAATCTGCCAGTAGAAATTTCAAAATCAAACTACCAAGTGTGCCACATTACATTGCTTAACAAAAACGGATAACGAATCTGTTCGTTGATTTGGATATCCAATAGCTAACTATTACCAAGTCTCTTCAACAAATCACCCTCCAACATTTTATAGATCACATCATGATAGCTAGATATATGTACGGTGTTTCACATGTTAAGAACTCATTCCCTTCCTTATTTGAGTGAGATTCTCACTTGGGAAAGCAAAATATGAGATCTCATTTATTATTTGAGGAGAATCTCACTCAAATAAGGAAGGGAATGAGTTCTTAACATGTGCCCTTAGAGCACACGTTGGAAAAACCGGTATACGTATAAGCAGACATTAATACCAAACTATGGCCCAAAAGGGACAACTTTTCAAAGCATTGAAGGTAGAAAGGGACAAATTAAAATGAACAACAACACTTCCTAAGACGTTGAATTTCTCACTATTAGATAAGACCGGATACATTTGACCTCACTCCACACGCCACCAACCCCCCCCCCCCAACCCCCTGCTTAGCCAGTACTCCCCTAGCAGCATGATCACAATGCACGCAATGAAATAAATTTAGACATAACCACATTAGCAAAAAAACCTCAAGCCCAAGATACTTAACTAAATCAACAAACCTGATAGCAGCTCTTCGTACAGTTAAAGTTTTGTCTCCCATTTTCAAACCATTAAGCGCATCGCAAGCAACATCAGTCACTGCTGGATCCTGTAATAGAAACCGGAGATTACACACCACGATTTTACAATCTCGTCTAATGTAAAATGATAATGATATTTATTACAGGATCACACTTAATATGGACCAAACCACTCTGATAACTTCTCCATTGCCTAAACCTTAGTAGTTCCAAAGGTAGTAAAATAACCTGGTAAACGCAAAAACCATAGCCCTTGGAATTTCCAGATTCTCTGTCCTTCACAAGATCAAATGCTTTCAAATCTCTGAAATTAAACAAGAAGCAAATGTAAATGCAGCCATTTTACTACAAACACAAGAGGAAACCTGATGAGATTGATTGACAGAGCACTCGATAAAGAAAAAAGCAGTCAAAGCGAGATTTGAGACTGTACCCAAATGCCCCGAGTAATTCTCTCATTTGTACTTCAGTGAAGTAGTACGGTATTCCACCAACAAAAATACGATCAGGCCCTTCTGCCCCAGCCACAGCCCTGTCAAGTAAATTAGATAATAAAGATACTATCAGGATAAGAATGAGAATAACTCCAGCTTCAAGTAAAAGAAGGTAAAACCCCAAGAACATGCTCAAAAGACAAAACACCAATACGAGAATAACATACATAAACATTATCCCCGTACTCTCACTCTATCAGTGTCATATATACATACAACAGTTAGGCGCCATCAGGCATCACACCATATATCCCATCCAGCACTTAAGTTCAAAATCCAAATGCCAAGAAAATGGAACTTACCCTGGCACAATACCAACAGCGGACAAATTGAGGTGGGGATTTGGAAGGCTTGGTCCAAGGGCTGCTGCTAGTGCAGGATTATAATCAGTAGGTCTCTTCACTCTAACAGAAACCCCCTAAATTGACCAAAAAGAACATATAAGCAATTGATCAAATGATATGCAGTCAGATCTCAGAATCTCTGCTCTGTCACCATTGAACAAACCAATCACTACATCATAAACCAGGAAAAAAACATGTAGACAGAACTTGGTCAGGCTGATTAGTGCAGTAAAATAACTTTAGATTTTAAACCTAAGAAGCACAAACAGATAGTCGCAAATAAGCCTTTCTTAGGTGTTTCACCAAACCCACAGAAACTCTTCCGGAATAGAAAAAGAAAAAAAAAAAAAAGGAGGGCATATAGAAAGAAATGTCACGGCCAAGTGAAAGTTAAGGTACTTCACAAATAGATCTTTGGAGAACACAATAACAAACTGTAATAAGGGACATACGTAATGCATACTCCCTCCTACCCATAATGATCTCCCCCTTTCGAAAACAGTTTTTGGTAGGCATGTTTGGAGCTACTTTTAAACCAAATGAATCGTTCACTTGTTGTAAAAATTAGTACGTTTTATATTCTGCATTGCATTCTAACAACTCCACTTGATGTTAAGGTAAACGGATCTTTTATTTGGTCTAGAAGTAGCTCCGAACATAGCTACTCAAAAACAGAAAACGAAAGGGGGAAATCTTAATGGGTAGGAGGGTGTACATAATAATATAATATGCAATTCGCAAGATTCCAAATCTATAAATAGTCATAATGATCTATAGGTGGTAGACGAGTTCTTCTGCTGTTATAACGCGTCAAACAGTCCCAACGTTTGATTGATAATGTCGAAACCATGTGGCTTATGCAATGAAGCATATCGAATTTTATCTTCATAAAGACTTAAAACCCTCCGGGAAGCGTTCTTGCAATTGGATCAGAAGTACAGAAATTGAAACCCTGTAACCTCTCCCCAATGACTGCTATATAAATTATTATTCAAAAAGGACCAAGCAATTATGTCAAATTTCTACACTTAGAAAAGAAATGCAGAATTTTTTCCCCCTCCACAGTAGTTATCCTCAGTTTGATCAATTACACTAAGCACTAAGCGCTAAGCGCTAATCTAGGTATTCTACAAGAGCCTTTGAAAGTAAAAGCACACCATTCAAAAGATCCTACTTGAAGCATCATATGATGAGATGAAGAAGGGAAGGCAAGTTCAGAGGCTTTTTGTAGAAGGGTTAATTTGGTCCATCTTCTTTAGGTGTGACACTCTGAAAGCGTGCTACGAGTGGGGTATGGGAGGAATTTAACAAAATAGCTAAGTCTGACACTTAGGCATGCACCTGGGAAGGATTCTTCTAGTCGAGTACAAATTAGATAGAATAGGACGCCAAGAATGAAAATAGGTAGAAGCTTACCTCAAATGAAACGCCATCCAAGGCCATCGCATTACTAGCTTCTTCAACAGTTCTCATTTCTACAAAAGCAAACTTCTTTTCATGATTGATATACACGTTGACAACTGCATCCCCTGCAACCACAGAAATAAAAACTTGAAATAGGAGTCATAGGAGTCATAGGAGTCATAGGAGTGCTTCACTATGTACAAAAAGTCGATTTCAAATCACACGAAAATATGGAACCCCACACACCAGGTCCAGCAGCATTCCCACCAACAGCTGTCATGACCCTGCTAAAGAAGGTTGCAATCGTCTGCAAAAAAAAATTAGAAAAGAATCATCACTAAAAGGAAACAAATAAACGAAAGTGACAAAGAACAATTCAAGTTCCCAGTAATAACTTATTCTGGATATGGCTAAGAGCAAGACCACTTTGCAATAGTCTTTTATTTAGTGATCATGAAATCAGATTAGATAAATTTTCTATAGCCAATTCTACCTGCTCATTCGCTGAAGGAGGAAGCCCACCAACGTAAACTCGACGAGCATGCCTAGTAGCCTGAAAATCATTAGCAAATGAGAAAAGAGGAACCCAAAATCATGAAGAGTGAGTAAGGGCAGGGAAAGTTATTGACGCTATTAATTCTACCTGCTGCGTCATAGCTTGAGCTGGCATCAAAGAGAGATGTCCCAACTAATAATTACAAAGAAACAAAAACCACATATAAGATCTTTGTAATAATGTAATTTACCACAGAAGATGGATGTCCAGGAGTCGGGGTCAACTAAATCAATGCATACCTGAGATGGGCCCCCAGTAAACATATTCTGTAGCAGTCCAGGCACCGGCTGCGGCAGACCAGACAATTGATCTATACAAAAGCAGGTCTAATAAGGGCACAAGGCAGCATAACACAATCCATAACCTCCATGAGTATGTTTAAAAGCAAGTGTAATACAGTTTCCAATGTCAAATGAGAAACATTAGCTATGTAACTAACATCTAGAGCATCAGGGGCAAAACCTACTTCATACCTACGTAACATGACCAATCTCACAAAATACAAGGGATAGATTCCATCATGGAGAAAGCTGATGAACTTTTGAAGATACCAAGAGAAAATACTTGTTGGCTGAAGGTGGACAAGATCCGGCTAAGCCTCGCACTCAACGGTTCCCCTTCATTTTTAATATCTACAGTGCTCCTTGGTAGCACAGTTGGACAAGTAGACCCAACATTGTCTTCTTACCCACACGGTAAGTACAACACAAAAACTAAGAACCACACACACAGCCAACAACATGACAAATATTCTCAGTTTCAGTGAATGAATTAGAGGTATGCAAACTAAGTAACATAATCTACATAATTTACACATGATCCAACCAGCAATTTGAGATGTATAGTTATGTGAATTAAGTCATAGACAGATGAAAGCAAACCTGTCACAGGGGCATTAGTGAGTAAGGGCGCTGCAGGGGGTCCCATGTCAAAGCCACTTGTCCTCCTATTGCATGACAATAATTAGACCAAAGTCAGATTTTAAGAGGAATTTCAACCATAAACAGACTGCAATGACAATGCCAAAAGAAGCACATTTGGTACACACTTAGACCATGTAACTAAAACCGCCTTCTCTAGAAAACTAGGGGAGGAGAAAGAGAGAGTAAGAACTAGCAGGAACGCCGGATAATTGACTGAAAGCTACCAAGCAGGTCTTCTCAATACATCGCATGTTCAGTTTTCTCGGATTGGAAGGGAATCATGGAGGAGACAAAAAAATTTAAAAAAAACAAGATCGGGGCAACTGCTAGATTGGAAATGGAGAGAAACATTGATTTGTCAGCTAACACCAATTTCCAGGTGAATCTGCTTCGGCAACATTGAACAACAGTCACACAAGGATATAAACACAAGCTTTAGTCAACACCGTTTTATTTATATTAACAGTTTCACTTCTCAAACAGATGTAAGTATTCTTTTCCTTCAGTTTATCAGCATTTCGTTCCAACTATTCAAGCCAGTGGGATTGGACAAATGCCATTCTTTCAAACCCTTGCTTGGAAGGCTTAAGTGCTAAACAGTCTGACAACTCCATTTAACATAATATTCGAGACAACAAACCAAAACATCTACAAATACAGGATAAGAGCAAAGTAGTCAACTCAAGCAACAAAATGTAAGCTCCAGATAAATATTACATACCTCTTCGAATGGCTTGGTGAGCGAGAACGAGACCTACCTCTATGCCTCCTTTCTCTATCACTTGACCTGCAAAAACAGTACATGGGATGAAAACCTTGAAAGATAAGATTCTCCCCTAATTATACTACTGAAGATACAGGTGTCAATCCAGTCTTATCCCCTTAACTAGAAAGAACGACACCCCAACATGCAAACACTAGGTCGCCGTAACCTTATAAGGCAAGGCGCAACTTGCTTACTATCACAAAGAAGAAGCATAGTAAACACATGCTCAAATAACACCAATAAAGCTAATAGACCGAAGAATAGAATAACTACCTGTCATTGTCACGGCCACCAGAATCTCTTCCCCTTTCATCACCACCATTTCTGTCTCTGTAATCCCTACGATGATAGTCTCGATCCTTTCGTCTATCCTGTTCTCGATGATGATCCCTGTCTCTCGACCTTGGCGCATCATAATCTAGCTCCCTCGACTTATGCTGTGTATGGAAACAGTTTGTCAATACCACATTTACCACCCTTAAACTCTACTTGTACAAATTTACTTCCCACATCTCCAAAATAGTAAACATCAATCCAACGGCCGTAAATTGCTAAATATACATCAGTAAAACCGTAAAACCATTCCAGGCGGTCAATAAGCCACGCAAACAATGAACATCGCAACCTAGTAGCGTACCAGTGAAGTGAGCTAATCAAGCTCAACTCGCCTCGCTATCAGACCGTCTCACTAAACTACGCATTCCGGCTAAAAACTCAACCCGAAACCTTAACACGCTAACCTCGTCTCACTATAGGATCGTCTTACCCGAGTTTTTGCGCACTTTTGGGGAAATAACAATTCAACAAATTTCACACTAATTTACGCATAATCAAATCTAACAACACTTAATTTACATAAAATGTGGTCAAATCAAACACTTGAACAAGCAAAATCAACATTAAATGCAATAAATCAGCAGAAAAATAAAGTGAGCGAAAAAATTGAAGGTAGATTAACGAAGAAGTTACCTTGTGACGGGAGCTCCGATCATCGGAGCTTCTTCGAGGCGAAGATTTCGAGCGATCGCTACTCATATTTTCCAATTGATAATCTTGATCAGTCATCAAAAATTAATCTCCAGATTTTTTTTCCCCCAATTTGAAAACCCTAAACCTAGCAGATTGTACGATTTTGTTCTTCTGATTTAATTTTGATTTTTTTTTTTAAAAGGAGAAAGTATTATCTACGACAAATATCCAGATATAATACGGGTTAGTTTCGTTGTTTTGCTCATTTTAGGTTCGTAAAAAGGCCCAAGCTGAGTACACACTGCTACAAGCTTTCCCACTGATCAACGGGTAATGATTTTTACGCTCCTCGGTATTTCAGAAATGTCTACTTGTGGAGTCGTGGGGTGCAAAATTTTAAGTTATGTATCATACCTCATGTCACATATTACTCTTTCCGTTTGTTTCACTCGTTAACACTTAGTTTGAATATTTGAGTAATTTAAGTCAAACGTTAACAAATGAAATGAAGTTACGAAGTTAACCGCAAAAGTAAATTCTCACTATTCCTTTGGGGCAGAATAAATATGTCCACTCATTAGAAACGCAAGTGTTTGACAAATTTCGCAATATTTTGTCAATTTTGGTATTAGATCGGTAGCCTTTGGACTTATTTCTTATGGACTTTTATGTTGTTTACTCGGATAGTCGGATTAAAAACATCACTTTACCATGTAATAAAAATGTTTTCTTTTCATTTAAAAAAAAAAAAAGCATTTATAATTTTGTTTACCATTTCGAGGAAACTTCGGAAAATATAACTCCAGGGGATCCTCATCCTTTTGTGTTATGAGGTCGGTTTAATTTTACTTTGGCTTTATGAAGTTTGTGGATTTCGGTTTGTCTTTGAAGTTTTTCAAATACTATTATAGCACTACGGTGATAAAATTGACAAACTCAAACTAGATGAAATAAATGAAACTCACGTCGTCTTACTCACCTATTCATAAATTAACCAAAAATTTCAGTTAGCACTACGGTGATAAAATTGACAAACTCAAACTAGACAAAATAAAATGAAGCTCACGTTGCCTTTCTCGCCTATTTAGGAATTAACCAAAAAAATCAGTGATCTAAAATTGTCTAAACCCAAATCTGATCCAACGAGTTTTTCCGGTCTACATCCAACTATCTTATTCATAGAAGTATGGAACTTTGATAACTCAGTTGCTTGGCCTCAACAAATCTGAAGGGTCGCTACAGGAGTATTTGTCTACTACTCACAAAGTCACAAATTCACAATAAGGGCATCAATTCTGTTACCCCAATGCCAATTAAAGGCACATTTAGTCACTTACTAGTTACTCCAAAGTCCAAACAGAAAGGCCACTTCTTGAGGACAAAGGATTTATCCACAAAAGGAAAATGTTGGAGTACTACTGTTTATAGAATAGTGGAGGATATATTACATATGATGAGCTGACTAGCTACAGATAGAACATACAGTATATAGCAGTGCCCAATCAAACATTTTGGCTGACTGAATAAGAAAACACTATAGGGTTTGTTTATCTATTGTTGTGACTACTGACTAGCATGAAATGATGCATGGTCTAAAATCCGAAATACTCAATATCTAAAATGTAATAATAATAATACAATTCCGATATCGAAAAGTTATCTACAATTACAATTGGATGAACTTCTGGTTAAACGTACCAATCACTTTTTGCAACAATCTATTCGAGTTTTAATGTTCTTCTCAAAGTTGTAGCGCGGCCTCATAAAGACCAAGAGAAGCGTTTTCTCACTGGTGTATAGTCTAGTCTATTCATACCAAGAAATACGGTATTAGACCATCATGATGATGGATATTTTAGATCATTTTTCTATTAAAACAGAAAAAGGGCGAGGATGGCATTATAACTAGAAATCAAGGAGGACAAAAAAAACAGATTATTGTTAGTTGTTGCTAATAATTTAGCTATTTATAGAGGAGTTCACCAACCACAAATTTCCCATGGTTATGGCCTTTTATGGGCCTCTTTTGTTTGTGTAACAACCAAAACTTATGACCGATTGTGACTACGAGAGCCGACACCATTTGTCATTTGTAGTACTATGTGTCCGTAGTGCTCGTGTACGATACTCTACATGTGCACAAAATTAAATGAAATTAAGAACCTCATCAATCATCATACATTCATGATTAAGTAATCTAGTACAGTTGTACTTGTATTGGGAATGGTAGTGAATTTAAGAACTCAATTATAGTCCTAACCGATTTTGATTTTTTGCAAACAAGAAATCTTTTGTACATTACCCCTTCCGGTCGCAGGGGTAATGTACCAAGCAAGAGGCTCGCCAACAGCCACCTCCCCCTTTCTTTCTTATCCCCTTTTTGTAGGACAACATTTTATTAAGGACTAGTTTGGTTGGAGGGTGTACCCCCATTTAGCCCAAAATAAAGGAGAGTGACAGGGTTGATTAAATGCTTTACAATGTAACGATATCTCCATTGAGTTAATGGTAATCACAATTACATATAGTTTTGTTGAGTAATAGTGATTACCATTAGTTCAGCTTAAAATTTAGGATTTTTTGTCAGACCACACCTAATAAAGCATATTTTGACAAGTCACACCTAATAAAATCCATTTTTTTGTTAGACCACACCTAAATATCTAATGTTGACTTTCAACCTTCATCCACCCATTGCCGCCTTTTACCCACCCATTGGCGGCCTTAACCACCTCATTGCCTCCCCTATAGCCACCCCATTGCCTCCCCTAACCCACATTCTTAACACATGACCTATTTCCCCCATTTCTAACACCTTATCCCTCTCTCCCCCATAATTTTTTCTTCCTCTATTTCTTCAAATTTCCCCATTTTTTCTTCACTCTATTTCAATTCATCACAAATTCATTTAAAGGGAGGTACTCAAATTTATCTTGGAGCTAAAAATCAAATTTGGGGAGAAATTAAGTTTGAGGATTTGAAAAGGGAGGGGAAAAAACCAATTTTGGTGGATGTGGGGTGGCTATGGGCGGTTATGGGTGGACAAGGGGGCGGGGATGGGTGGTTATGGGTGGGTAAGGGGGCGGGGATGGGTTGCTAAAGGGCGAAAGTCGACATAGGTGTAGTCTGACAAATAAAAATACTTTATTAGGTGTGGTTTGACCAAATTTGTTATATTAGGTGTGGTCTGCCCAAAAAACAGTTTTATTAGGTGTGGTGTGACAAAAAAATCCTAAAATTTATTACATTGTAATGAGCATTGCAATTAACACCATCACTCTCCACTATATTTGAGCTAAATGAGTGATAATGCTAAATATATTCCCTATTGTTAATCATAACATTTACTCCTTGTCAACTTCTCAAGAATATAGCTAGCTAGACGTTCCTAGCTAATGTAGTTTGTTAAAACTAATGCTATTACATAACTAAGGTTTATAACGGAACCTAACCCTACTTATACATAACCAATATGTATGCTGACGAAGAATTTCACCTTATTTTTGTCTCATTCGGTCATTTTTAATGGTAGCATCTTATATTCCTAAAAAATTCTGAGGTCCATTCCAAAAAAAAAATATATATATTCTAAGGTCATACACATGGACAAAAACAATATCGATAGATACTCATATATTATACCCTACGATGTACCCATTACTCGAGGAGGTCATGTTATCACTTTTGATCTCACTTGTAATTGACTGGTTCTCAAAATTACTTAAACTTTATATATTAAAACGACTTCAAATATATAGATATTCGCTAATCCCTATCGTTTATCGTATAACAAATTTTAAAAGTTACTCGTCAACTTCTTAACGGTCATAACTAGCTAGAACTAGAAGCCCCTAAAACAAACTGATTAATACTTTTCTACAAGTGAGTGGGTAGACATATACACATATATATGTAATATGTACTAGTCAATGACAACAGACTTAAATAGTTATATGCGCTTCATTATCATCATTTTACTAGACTGCGAAACAATATAATAATGGTTATAACTTGTAACCAAAGAAAATCAATTACTTAATAACGAGTAATGTTGTCATCATTCATCAATCTAGCTATGACATTTTGAGGAAGATCGAGGATCACACATAATACTTTGAACTGGATCCGAGGCTTCCAAACATACGAAGTAGATGATACGTAATTTTTACTGCGGAATATACTACTTCTATAGAAAGTACTGTAAATTGATCAACAATTGTGATTTTGGGACTTAAACTTAATTACATCATTATCCGAGCATATTCAATTATAGCTGATCATCGTCAATTATTCTACTAGTATTTTCAGGATGCTTAATTATTAATATGTTACATTCCACAAGATATAACACAACAATGTGATCGATTAATTGCGAAAATCTCGCTTAAACTAGACAAACACTATTTATTTAACGTGTTCCATATTCCGTATGATATAATAATTTATTAATTTGTGTAAACCGAGAACATTCTTCGTTCAAATTCAATTCCGCCAAAAGATCAAACTTTAAGTCCTATATTTTGATTTCAATTTAAACTCTTCTTACACTCAACTTCATTTTTTATTATAAAATAATATTAAATTGTCATTTCTTTCATTTTATTATATTTTTTAGCACTTTCAAAGAAAACGAAACTTTTATAATTTCCCCACAAATTGGGGAAATCCAACAAATCAAAGAGAAAGTGGCGCAACAAATTATCACAAAATTGTGGAAAATACAATAAAATATAAAATAAAATGGGCACACGGTAGGACCCACACACAAAAGTATCCTGAACCCGTGGTCCTATATAAGCCAGCCTGTACCTAACCGTCTCCTCATCCCTTATAAATACTCCATCCCCTCAAATCTCTCTCCTCCGCCCAAAATCCCAACCACCCTCAAATTCTTTTTCTCTCTCCACCGCAAAAACCACCGCCGCTCTCATTTTTCCGGTGCATGGCGGGAAGATTACTGTCGTATGAAATATCTGATCTTTGCCTCGGGAAGCCCCCGCTAAGGCCACTACCGGCCACTGCCACCGTCGCTGAAGCACTCACCTTCCTCCGCCGATACTCCGACGAGGTTTCCGTCTCCGTTTGGTCCTCAGGCGAATCTCCGCGGTGTGTCGGGAGAATCTCCGTCGTCGATGTACTTTGTTTTCTGTGTAACGAGGAGAATATGGTACGGCCTTCCGCCGCGATTCTCTCTCCTCTCTCTTTACTCTTGAACAAGGAGTCTGCTTCTCTTGTCAAGCAATTGGAACCCAATTCTAGGTATAATTATAAAGTTCTTGCCATGTTTAAATTTGTTTTTATTTTTTCGTAATTCGTGTTTTCGACGTAGGAGTAAGGCTTGCGTACATTCGACCTTATGTTAGTTCATGCCTTTTCTTTTTCGTTATTTGTGATTCGTTCCTCGATAAAAGAGGGGTAATACTTGCGTACATTCGACATGGATGTTGTCATTGGTGTATTTGTGGCTTATGTTATGTTGATGTGGTAAAATAATTTTGTTTTATGTTCATTATGTTGTTTTTTGTCGTATTGTGGTAACTTAATTATGACATTTGCACTGGCTAGGGTTATACACTTTTTAGTATTAGCAGGTTATAAATCATTTTAACGTGATTTAGTGGTCGTTTGGATTATGGGATGTGATTTTGCGCGGGAATTATACGTTTCTAGACTCTTCTAAATTCACGTAGTTTAGTACTTTAGTCTACTATTCAACCTTCTAGTCGAGTTTAATTAAGAGGGTATAGATCATAAATTGTTATCAATGTGGATGGGTCTTGCCGCGGTTTCTAGCGTAGGTCGTAGGGACATTGTATGTGTATTAAATGGTTTGGGGTAGTGCTATTTTACCATAGAGTAAGGCTATTTGTATATCTGTAGTTTTGTGTGGTGAGATTGAAGAGAGATGAATGGGATGTGGTGAGATATTTGAGTAAAATATGAGTTAGAATTTCTAATGTCGGTTTAAACTAATGAAGTGTCAAAATAAAATACAGAGTGTGTCAAATCACTCCCTAGGTCGATATAGCAATGTCCCTCTCTGAGTCTATAGTATGGTTTTTGTGCATTGTGGAAAAATCCAAATTTGAAAAGAAAGATAAAAATATATAGTCTTTGAGTATGGAACATGAGGACTTAAGAAGCTTCGTTAAGAAGTTTAGTTCATTTTTTTGGTCAATGAAGTGTTTGTATAAGTAGTACACCTGTAATTGGTTTACCTAAATGATTTCGTGGATGGCTTTATTGAAAGTGAAGAGCAGGGGTGATTTTACAATTTGGATGCATCTTTGAGCACTCCGTGTTGTGTGTTTGATTTCCCATCTGGCCTGTTGGTTGAAAGGTGCTTTGCCTTCAATCATAGGGCGTGTGTTCGAGACTTGGTACAACCAATAACAACATTGTGTGTTACATTGGTCTATTGAGCGTGTAACTCCTTTCCCATTTGTTTTATTCATATTGAGAATCTGGAGCCTGTAGGTTGCTTTCGAGTCTCGAGTGTATTACCTGGACGATGTAGAGGATTGTTTAGCCATTAGGCGCTTAGATATTGACATTTTGGCAAACAATTCAAGATGTCTATAGTTTCCCATTTTACGCAGAAGAATTTCCTAACGTTGTGTTTGCGTTTACCCTTGAATGTGCAGCATACTTGATGCAGTAGATTGCATTCTTGAAGGAGCACAGAGCCTTCTTGTTGCGAGGAGGAGCCGCAGTTCTGGCACCTCAAAGCAAAAGCTCCACCAGAAACCCGCATTTGGGCACCAGTTTTGCACTATCACCCAGGAAGATGTGATTCGCTTCTTCTTCAATTCCATCAGTCTCTTCTCTCCCATCCCTTTCAACTCTATCCAATCTCTCAACATAATCGAGGACAAGATTCTCTCTGTTCACTGTGACGACCCTGCACTGTCTGCCCTATCAGCACTCAACAGTGCCCTGGGTGGCCAAGCTGCTGTAGCAGTGGTGGACGAAGAACGTAGATTGCTCGGGGACATATCCCTGTACATGCTCGCCTGCTGTGACGAGACACTTGCTCCTGCTGTTGCCACCCTTTCTGCAGGTGATCTGATAACTTACATTGACTATGGTGGTCCAACAGAGGATCTGACTCATTTGGTGAAGTCGAGGTTGGAAGCAAAAAAGTTGGTTGGGATGTTGGAGCTTTTGGGCGATGATCACTCAAACTCGTCAATCTCATCTTGTTTGAGCTCATCAGCATCATCATCATCTGAAGATGAGTCTGGGACTGTGAAAACTCATCGCTCCAAAGCGAGTTCTGGGCGGTATGCCAGGGGAACAGAGCCTATTGTGTGCAATCCAGGGAGCTCTTTGGTCGCGGTTATGATCCAGGCCTTATCACATCGGTTAAATTACATTTGGGTTGTTGAAGACGATTATAGCTTGGTCGGAATGATCACTTTTGCCGGAATTCTGAAAGCTTTCAGGGATCGCTTTCCTTCATTTTCCTAATATTAGCCTCGTCTAATAACTACATATTCTTTTCTTTTTTTTTCTGATTGTCGAATATACTATATGCTCATCTTACAGACTACAGAGTAAGCACATTGTGCAGATGTGTCTAATCGGCCTACTACATGGTTACCTATTTTGAATTGAGAACGATTGAGAAGTAAAAAATGTTCTAAGCTTTGTTTTCATTTTTCACTGCTGGTCCTTCGTTTGTCATGGGTTTACGGTTTGCGTCTCATGAGCGTAAAATAATCGAAATTCTTCGTAATTAAAAGGAGTAATTTTCAACTATGTCATTATCGATCAGGATGAGTCGTGCCATTCCTTCAAATATGGGGTGCTTGTCGAGACCTTTCCATAGGGTATCCGTCGTTTAAAAGGATCGTGATGTCTCTAGAAAAGTCACAGCAAAGATTAAAGACCAGATCTACAAGGAACTTTCTACTTTGTAAATAGCCGGCAGTCGACCTAATTAAGTAACGCGTCATCCTCAAGACTTTTAGGTTCATAAATGTCACAACAAATTAGTAATGCAAGTTGTAAAAATCACTAGGACATGATAAGAAATACTACTTAGCTTGTCCATTTTCCATGGTTTGATCGCACTTTACAGCCATTTGTTTCGAGCTAGACGTACTTACCATATCCTGAATATTGGGGACTGGGGATGCGTATTCACAACCAGATTCACTGTTTGATTCGCTTCTTTGTAGACGTAATGAATCTCAAAACGATGGAGTTCAAGGATAAATATGCGTCATAGAATTCTTGACGTACCCCCCTAACAGCCTGTAGGATTGACTCAGATAATTTGAACTTTACACTGACACACACAGGCAGTCAGGCACACAGATATACAAACTGAATTATTCAGCACTTGGGACTAGCCGTCCTGATTTACAGCAGCCACGCAGTGAAATATACTGGAAATCGAGGAAACAAACCTGGTCTCTCTCACAACAGCAGAATGTTTATCTGAACATAGATAAGTTTGAGCCTGCAGCATACTTGATGCAGCCGAATGTATTCCTGAAGGAGCCCGGTGCCTAAAAGATGTGGAGGCAGGTAAGGGCAGAATAGTAAGCTTCTCTAGAGATTCCGAGAGTTCAGCTGGACCACGCAGGAAGATGTAATACGTCTATCATCCCATTTAAGTCCAACCCAATCAACCCAATCCTCAATCAACCCAATCCTCAATCAACAGACCTCTCTGCACTAGAATGATCCTGCCTTCTCCACCCTTTCTGGCTGTAGTTTCTGCAATCAACAGACTACTCTCGGGCTGGAATGTCAATGAATTGGTGGAGGACGAGGATAGATGGCTTAGTGACATAATTGCTGAACACTTGGAAGCCCCAATGGAACAAAACTACTACCCCAGCTGTGGCCATTTTTTCTGCAACAAATTTCATAACCTATATTGACTATTGTGGTCTAGCAGTGACCTGATTCAGTCAACGAAGGCGAGGTTGGAAGAGATGATCATTCAAGTATGTTGGAGCTTTTAACCACTCGAATCCCACAGGCTCAGGATGTCAGAGCCCATTAGCGTCCTCATCTGGCAATGAGAGGATGAAGTTGGGAATCCGAGCTAGTAAACGGCATCCAATCCAGGGCCCATCCAGGACGATATACACAGGGATAAAACCCATACTCACTAATCCGTAAACCTCTGTGGTAGTTGATACTAGATAAGAAGATAGTAGAGATTTTCCAAGCATTTTCTCATCAGTTAAAGATGTGTGGGTGGTCACGAAGTCATACTCACTTTTGCAGGGCTGTTGAGAGTTTTCAGAGATGGTGTTATCTCTAATACCCATTCCTAGCCCTGCATACAGACTACTCGTAGTTACCCCTAAAACGTACATTAAACACATACGAACAACCTATCTGTACTAGGACCAAAAGTACCATACACAAAATTTTCTTTCTCAAGGGTTGACGGTCTTGGAGACTTGAGAAGGTTGGCATGGTTGTATCGCTATTGCCGAAGACTATACAGCATTTTCTTACAAGAGGCTGGTAAAAGAGAAGCTCTTTCATGGTTTACTTCAATCACAATCATATTTTGATTCAATTTAACCATGGATTAGTTGTACAATTTGATCCTTCTACGGCCAAATCTCCTCACTACTTTCTGCCCCTCCACATCCCTGCATCAAGTCCTAGCAGATTTTTGTGTTTAAAACTCTAGATGTCAACATTTTCTACTCATTCCTAGAGTTATTCGCAAAGCCATTTATACTTGCACAACAGACTAAACATTTTTCGAAACAACATCCAAGTCCCATTAAATTGTCTTGTAAGTAGTTGTAACATACAACCTTTGGGAAAAACATGAAAACCACAGATAAACTGAAACCAAAAAGTATAGTGCAATGAGAAATACCTCGAAAAAGACTGCAAAAAGAGTGATAGCTAAATGAGAAATACCTGGGGCTATAAAAATATATGAGAACCAAAAAGTTCAATCACTGTATTGTAATTTGTACATTATAAGCACAGTATAATATCAGATAAATAACATAAATTTTCTGTGTGGACAACTCTTTCTTTATTAGTTACCTCAAAGGTTGAAAGCTTGCACTTAAGTTACTTTTGTAAAAGCCTCCGTCTTATTCCTAATTAGTCGGATGTTGGAAGGCAAGAATCTATCTCTTCAGCTCCATGTAAGAAGAAGCTCGTTCGATAAAAGTAATGGGCTTCATGCGGATGAAAGGGGCAGTGGCAGTATAGTGAAGTTTTCTATAGTTCAGCTGTTTTATCATTGAATATGAATATCATAAGTCACTAAAGTTGAGCTCAGACACGCATGAGGATAAGGCCTCTCTTACTTGGAGATTGTTGGAACCCATATCTAGAGCATCCTTATAAAGCCTCATAGCCTGCTGTAATAATTTTACTTTGTCACTACTGCTGCTCGGTCGCAGTCGGGATCTTTGCTGCAGAGCCACACCCCATCTGAAAAGAGCTGCAGTTTGGAAATTTAATACATGTATGAACCTACTAAACTATAGACACCAGTAACCTAGACTGATCAGCACGACAACCTCAAAGAAGCCATTGACTTTAGTTTTTAACCGACTACACAAAAGAAATAAAATTTAGTACCATCTGGTGCATACGCATTGCTTCTCGACATCATTGCATCAAACTTATCAATCGCGGCCGAGAACATCTTGTCAGCATCAAGAGCTGCTTCCTGTAATTTAGAGAAAAGAAACACATTAATCCATCTTTGATAAATATAATGTGTTCATATTACACGCTGTCTTCAAGTACTTTGACGTATGTATCTACTATCTATCTACCACACTTCAAGGGATGTATCTTAAGGCTCCCAACTAGTGAGTAATGGCTCATAAACTGTCTGTGCTTCTTATTTCGTGAAGTAGCAGTCAGTCGGTGCGATTCTCGAAGCAATTTTCATTTTGGGTCATCCGTGCGTAGTCTCTCTATGTTTCAATTGGGGTAAGGCTTGCGTGCATCCGACCCCCCCTTACCCCGCCTTATGGCTGGAGCCTTAAAGGCACTGGGGTTAAAGATGTTGTTGTTTGTTTTAACCCTCAAAAAAAGTTGGCAAATATCAACACATTTTGCTACTTTGTTTGAAGTTTGAACAACTAGATGGTGTACAAACTGATCACAGATTCACTTGCAACAAAATGTCTTTTAGATGTATGAAAAGAAAATCTAACAATGAACTACAAAAATTGAGATAGAGAGCTTACAGGTCCAATATCCGCAATCAACTGAGCACGAAAGGAAAGAGCCAGTCCCCAATTATACAAGGCTCTCAGATCATTTCCATCAATTGATATGGCTGTCCTATACTTCCTTCCAGCTTCAACAAGGAGTGCTTCACACTCTTCACACGTTTTACCAAGAAGAATGTTCACCTTATCTTTATCTGGCAGTGTCTCATCCATTGATGATAGCAGATTCCCTTGCCTTTGTAGATCGAAACTCGCATTTTTTGAAAGACGATTTCTCAATGCCCTACTGGTTTTCAACTTCACCTCCCCGTGAAGAAGATAGGTGTTCCCCAACTGACCAATAGCTAGCAAACTCATTGGTTTCATAGCAATTGCTTGAGAAAGCAACTCGGCAGACTCCAGAAGCAATTCTTCAGCAAGTATATCATCATTTCTGACTTTGAAGCACACCTTGGCTTGCTTGAGAAGATCATTGGCATTTGTGAGGTATCTACTAAACAACACATCATCGGAAACCGTCGAAGATGAAAAGGGACCTGTGCCCTTATCTGTTTGAGGTTGATATTTCCTTGCATGGAGTTCATCTTCTACGCCCATCCTTTCTTCACCGAATCTAGATTCATAAGTTCCAAATCCTCGCGTTACACTGCCTCTGGAGAACTCATGAGCTCCATTGGAGTTCCCGGAAAACTGCCGACTCCCTAGGAAATTCTCACTCTCCTGATGTTCCTCAGTGACGTCAAATTCTGTAAAGCTACTGATACTGTCATCAGCTGACCATTTTCGAATTTCCCTATGAGACAACATATTGAAACTAAAACTTTGATTATCCACGAATCTTGTACGTTGGTAATCAAATCTGCCATTGCCATCATCAAGAAAACTTCTGGAGTTCATATGTTCTTCCATTTCACTCAATTTACCACCACGCGAAATCCTCTCCGATTCTATGCTCTTCTCACCTAGTTTATATTTTCTGCCATTGTCACTCATCCTAGGAGCACTACCATCCATAGTAGACACCGACTCTATTGCTTCCTCAACTCCTAAGCCTCGCACATCTCTTGGTGCTCGATTATTGCTATCCTTTACCACATTGTCTCTCCTCAACATATTTCTCTTATTACTCTTCGAACTAGCTACCTGATCTCGGAGAAAACTCCCCAAGAATCCGAACAAATCAAACCCATTCCTCCCGGTTTCTTTCTTCTTCCGACTACTCTTCTGGTTCGACATCTTCTCGACACACTCCTAGCATCCAAAACCAACCCACCAATCGACTCCAACCCGTCCACATACCCCTCCAGCTCACTCAACTCAACCCTCTCATCATCAATAGCTTTCTTCACACTACTCTTCAAATCACCAACTCTAACATCAAACCCATGAAACAATTTCTCCAAAGTCCTCAACTTTTCCACATAAACCCCCAAAAATTCATCTTTTCCCCTCTTTTTCCCCCAATTTGAGCTAAAACCTTTATTATTTACTCCACCATTAACAAACCCAAATGAAAACCCAATTGCAAAAACAATAAAAGCAGCAGGAAAAACAACAATTGATGAAACCCTAACCCTAGAAATAGCCAAGGCAACAACAAATCCTAACATACATGTAAAAGCATACTTTTTATCACCAATTCCTACAAAAATCAAAAACTTTTTAATATAATTGGACTCACCCAACTCGGCCGAGTCAACCCAGACCCTCAAATCGTCCCACCCATTGTAAGAAGCTGCAGATTTTGCAGTGCAGGTAGCTCTGAAACTGGTGAAAACTGTGTTCTGATGATTCAGAAGACATTCTTTCTGAAAATAGAAAATGGGTTTGCTGTTTATTTTAGGAAATGATGATGGGTTTCTGTAGAAAACTGAGTAATGAGAGATCAGAGTCCTCATCACTGGGAATTTTTGTGTTGCATTCCATGTGATGGAGAATCTCAGAACTCCATCTCTTCAGTTTACAACAGCTTCACGCTCAAGTTTCCAAGTCTGGTTGTTCAATGTTGTTTTATTCGATCGATTGTTAAATTTTGTTTGGTGAAATTGGTTTTCAGACCAGTCGATACTTGATGTTTGATATTCGACACTCGATAGTGCATGATTGTACATATATCGTGTCATGTGAACTTTTAAACCGTTTTTGCAAAAGTTTAGTTGATTAAGGTGAGCTCGTGGAACTTGGGTTGAGCTCGTAAACCAGCAAAACAATAAGTATATGAGTCTGTTTGGGCAAGTCCATTGTCATTTACTCATTTTAGTATAAAGTTATAATCCCATGCCGTAGAGTGTAGACTAAACTACTAATATGTGTGTGGCGTGTACTCGTGTAGTACTACTTGTGGAGTAGATGATAGCACGTGAACTTCAAACGCTAGACACAAATTGTCGTGAAACATTCTATGCTGAGAGTAGAAATAACACTAGCCTTCTTGTGTTGGTTGCTACACTTGCTGGTAACATAGCTCTACAACGAATAGCCTTCATGTGTTTCCAATTATCTGGAACGGATGAACCCACTTACTTCAATTCCCTAATTATGTTGAAATTTTCAAATGTATGTCTATTTCTATTTTCTATTTCCAAATAGATTGCCACTTGAAGGAGAGAGTGAAGCATTGAAGGGGAGGCATCATGCCATGAGGATGAAGCAACTCGTTGAGAATGTTTTGTAATGTTATTGTTGCTACTGAATACTGATCTGGGTTGGGGATCATGGACAATCTTGAATTTTTTTTTTTTTTTTTTTTTT
>JBBYHQ010000014.1:849716-866196 GCA_038382645.1 Spergularia azorica
TTTTGGCCATGGTAAGACCACCTTACTCCTTTCCTCCACCATTAGCCCACCCATTATCACATCAGACCACCACCAAATTACTACTATATGATAAAGATAAAGGTAAACACGAGGGTAAGGTCGACATAGATAAGACATATAGTATACTAGGTCACACGATATTGCAACCCTCTCGATGAGATGTTTGCAATCATTTTGCTTTCAATTGGGATTTTCTGGCATCAATATTAGAAAAAATTAAACAAATCACGCCTAATATTGTGTTACCTGACTGGAATTCGAGTGACGGTACCCCGTATACCGTCGAGAAAATTGATCTAAGAGTCATTGTCGTGGCTTGGTTTAACCACTGTCGTACAACCGACTTGTCGTCCATTCAGTTTTTCCGACAATATTCGGAAGGTGTACAACCAACTTCACATTTGTATGTCTGGGCAAAAAAGACGTACGGAAATGAGAACATAGAAAATATGTTTCATGAAACACTGTTGCGGTTAATAATCTCATTCGAGTCGCAAGAGTTGTAGGATGAGATAATGACCTTTGTTCAAGACAAAAGTAGGAGTTAATCCTATATTTATTTTGACGGACACCGATGTTGATGCCACTTCAGCGGAGGGTAATGCTACTTTGAAGGTTCTGAGCCAACTCGAGGTTTTAGTGAAGTGTAATGGTGATGTAATTTCCCAACATTGTTTTGCGAGACGTCTAATAAATGGTTGCAAATTACGTAGAATTTTGGTGCGGGCCGGGTACCCGCTCATGCGCACCCTTAGTAGCAAGCACATCCTCCATCTCATACACAACCTCCCTCGTAAACAGTCCCATGATATAATTTCGAGTCACCGTCCGTCCCAATCATATCCTGCTCTGTCTTCCACTCCGCATGCGTCGTGTTAAACCGGCACTACCTCTTTTGTATCCTGCAATACCTCATTCACAAGTTCTCTTTATCATTGCTGGTGTCCGGTGTTTCCAGAGAGTTCAAGGACATAAGAGAAATTATTAATTTAGAGGTGAGTTCACGATTCCCGCTGACAGTAGAAAGTAAGGGTTTTTTTTTTATAGAAATCACCCATCTTTGTATGGTGCCCTTAAAATTGCATTTGTGTTTCCAATTGAATACATATTACAACTATATGATAAGGATAAAGGTAAACACGAGGGTACAGTCGACATAGATAAGACATATAGTATAGTAGGTCACACGATATTGCAACTCTCTCGATGAGATGTTTGCAATCATTTCGCTTTAAACTGGGATTCTCTGGCATCAATATTAGAATAAATAAAACAAATCATGCCTAATATTGTGTTACCTGAGTGAAATGCGAGTGACGGTACCCCGTATAATGATTGATCATTTTCAAAGTATATTGGTACTCTTCCCTTACTTTGATTTTTATTTTATTTTGAAAGTTACAATTTTAATCATCAATTTGTTCTGATTGTAATGTCAATATAAATGGGCAATTTCATATTTGTTATTGGAGTTTTACTCTACTGTTTATGAATTAGGGTTCATACATTAATTGGGATTTTTCAGATTTGAATTGAAATGAGGTTGATTGGTGATGATGTTGTTGTTTACTCTTAACCAAGAGCTTGCTCCAAAAAAAATGTAGGTAAAAGTCCACATCATTAATCAACTGATCCACGCTCTTTTATGCCCGACAAATCATAGACCCCAGCGGATTCATGAATCTCCAGGCACAAAAGAGCGTGTACTAACCAATTTCAGCGCGACGTTACTATTAGTATTATCCCTAAAAAAACGTGTGATCGTATAATATAAACACAATCACACTACTACTTATCTCTTACTCAACTCGACTTGACTCGGCTCGTAAATACGTGTCCTTGGGGTTGAAGACTGGCAAGAAAACGGCCAGTTCCATTATTCGCAGATAGCGTTTTCACGGGCACCTTGTGCAGATTCCCAAAACTCTCCCTATAAATTTCCTTCTCCTCTCTCTCTCGCTATAAATTTCTAGGTTTTCTTTGGGGTTTTTGATACAACAACAGTACTACAACAACTACCCCCCAAAAAAAACCCAGAATCTTCTTCTTGACGTCTTCTTTAAACCCATCTGAGAGGAATTTGAAATCAATCAAAAAAAGAATGGAGGGCAAGAGTGGGAGTTTGAAGAATGTTGAGTCAAAGCAGGAGCTTGACAAGGTTGTACAGAAGGGTAATCCTGTAATTTTACATTTCTGGGCAGCATGGTGTGATGCTTCTAAACATATGGACTTGGTTTTCTCTCACCTCTCTACTGATTTCCCTCATGCTCTCTTTCTAAGGGTAATTTTTTTTTCTTCTAATTTTTTTTAATCGTATGTTGTTTATATTATGATATTAGAGATGCCCTTTTGATCTTAGAAGTGTCGTATTGCTCAAGTTATTAACTTTTTGACTTTTTGTTTAATCTAGTTTCGAGATATTCATGTGATTTGGGAAGTATTAGGTTTTATTTTGTGATGAAATTAGTGAAAGTTTTGTTCTTTTTAGTTTACTGTTATTGGGTATTTCTCCATTTGGTCCTATTAGCCTAATCAAGTTGGTATCTTTGTGCCTTAATTATGGATTTTAGTAGCATAATCAAGTTTGTAAATTGGTGGGTTTTTCTGTTTTTTTAGGGCACTGATGAATTGATGAATTGACTGTTTATTAGGATGCTAATTACGCTTCGATTGGGCGTGTTGTGTTGAACTGGCTCATTAGCATTAGAGAGTTACTCATTGAACTATCGAACTCGTGGACCTTTCAAAGTTGTCTGGCCGAATTGAAATGAGGGAAGTGTGCTCATGACATAGTATGGCTTGCTTGTATGCTGGCTGGCTTAAGGGATAGTTAAATGACATGAGAAGCATTCGACATAGACCAAGTTTGGTGTTGAGACTGTTGACAGGATGAAAGGTTGCCTCGATATTAAGTTTAATCGTGTTGATCATGGATATGCTTAAATGTTGGATAACCAGACCTGATTTATGTTCCATAGAGAGTATTGTTGCTGATTAATTGTTCCTCTTTTCCGGTTTTCCCTTCTCTTCTCTTCCCCCTTTTCTCTTTTCTTTCTTTATTTGTTGGGTGACTTGTGTGTTGTGTCTATTTTGTCTGACTTTTTCCCTTTGTTTTTTTTTTCACTCGTTGTTCCTTTTTATTTGTTGCCATCTGTTTTTCTTATTCTATTTTGTTCTACCTGTTTATTTGTTTGGCCACCATTTTCCTTTGTTGACTCACTTAATGTCCCTCTCTGCCTCCTTTGTGAACAATTCTTTATGCTGTTTGTCATATTAATTTTTTTATCGAAGGCTTTGTTTGTGTTGTTGTTTTCTTGTTGGTGTTGTATGATACGTAAGGGCTAGCATAGATGTTTGGGGGGTAGGAACTGCCACTTCATCAATGTCTAATAGTTTGATGTTGAGAAAGTAGCTTCTTTACTTTGGTAATTCAGGAATCTGTGGTAATTTTGTGAAGTATATTAGGTAAAGGGTCATGTGAACTATCGGTTTTTGAATCTGTGATCAAATTGTGGATGGAAAATTAATTTTTTTGGCTTGAGCTGGTTCATTAGCATTGGAGACTTGCTGATACTCATAGTATCCACAACTCGTTAGGCCTTTATCTCCCACACCAATCGCATAATGTGAGAACTGGGAAGCTAGGATGTACAGCACTCTCTTCAGGTTGATGTCGGTAGGATTTTGTTACAGAATATGAGGATATGAGACCCGAAGTTGTCATTTGATTCACATAGGAAATAGAAAGTCCCATGGAAGTCTTATTCATAGGAAATAAATGCCATGATCCGAATCATGGAATAGCCCAAATTTGTTGATTGATAATGTGGCAAATAAATATGGTGAGAATTTCAATTACGAAGAGGGGATTAGATAACATCTACCATTGTGTAGAATTAAACATGCATTGGAATTAATTCCCCAATATATATTCTTTTACCAAACAGAACTCACTCATCTTTGAATGACCACTCCAAAAAAAAAAAGAAAAAAAAAAAAAAAGATTTGTCTTTGATCTTCCTACACGGAGGAAAAAAAGGCAGAAGGTTTCAGTAGCCGTGCTGTTGATTAGTAGAAGACTCTAAATATGAGAATGATGATAGGCTACACCGCTATAGTGTACAGAATCTTAGCTTCACTCTGATGCAAATAGATCTTCTCCACATGAAGGAATGATAAGCGTACTGAAAGCAAAAAGTTAACTGCTTTGCAACTGCTTTATTTTTTAATTTTCATTATACCTCTGAAATTGCTTTAGAAATTTGCCAACAGAAATAGGAACCACAGATGGACTCTATTATTTCACCATTTAGGACACTTTGGGATCAAGCTTAGCTTGGCAGGAATATGACTTAGGTGTCCCAAGTCCCATTCCTACCAGTAGCGCCCTTTGGAGGAGGTCCCCTTACCTCCCCCTTCTCTCCCATGGCTGGGCCCTTACCCCAACTGCTCCAATCCTGGACAGTAAGAGGCCTAGTGGGGCGGCCGGCTTTGACCACTTAAAATACGGCACGCTGTCGGGGCGTTATAATGTTTGCCAAAGTACTTTGCTGAGATTCTCAGGTTTACTGGTTTCGCTCTCATTTTGAGTTTATTAATTTCTTTTTCAAAATTATTGTAGGTTGAAGCCGAAGAGCAGCCGGAGATATCTGAAGCTTATTCTGTTTCCGCTGTGCCATTCTTCGTCTTTTTCAAGGTAAGCTTAGAAACATCATCTCTGCTAACTTATTTATAGTAGAGACTTTCCATTCAGTTTTATGTTGCTTTTTTGCTTTCTGTCAAACTCAAACGTCTTAATCAGAAGTGTTCAACCTGTCCAATCTGTGACTGATTTGCACATGCTGTTTGCTTGTTAAGTATGGGTACTACAATTATGCATCCGCATGTAATTTCGTGATGTTGTTTGACTCTTATAATTGGGTTCGGATACGAGAGGTCTGGTTTAATGTTTGATGCATTTCATGATGGGGGAAGTTAAAAGGGAACTTATCTGTCACTTGGAATTGAAGTAGAAATACCAATGGTGTTAAAGCCATTAAAAAATCTGCCTCGCTTCTTGAATAGCCTAAGAAAGCTTAAGTTGCAGTGAGGCATTCATGTCCCATGTCCGCATGGGTAGCAAGGAGCAGTTCTTAGTATCTTGTTTCAACTATTGGATTTTGTGACTCTTTTAAGTTATTACCCCTCTTAGAAAATATGGTATTTGCTACCTTTCATTAAAGGGTTTAACATAAACCACCTCGCTGAGTAGTACTCCCTCTGTTCGGCTATAAACTACATAGGGCCATTCGGCAGGGGTGTACATACTAATCGGTTGATCAAAATTCCAAAAACATCATTGCATGACGGCCACGGGTTAGATAAAAAAACTTAGCTAAATTGCCATGCAACTTTTGTGGAACTTTGATTAACCAATTGGTATGTACACCCTCCTCAGTAAACGTGCCAAATGGTGCTACGTAGTTTATAACCGAACGGAGGGTGTATTGGTTAATGTCATGCTACTGTAGGGTGCTGAATGCTATCTGGGAGATGGGGCGTATTTTCAGGCTGGTGGTTTGAAAGGGTGTTGTTCATTTTTAACGATGTTTCCTCAATTAGTGTTCCAAATGTCATATGCACTTAATATGTCCCACGTTCTGTGTTTGCTGTCCTCAGGATGGTAAGGCAGTTGATACATTGGAGGGAGCAGACCCGTCCAGTTTGGCCAACAAAGTTGCTAAAGTAGCTGGTGCAGTCAATCCTGGTGAACCTGCCGCACCTGCAAGCCTTGGTTTGGCTGCTGGCCCCTCTGTCCTTGAAGCTGTGAAAGATCTTGCAAATAGCAGTGGGCTATCTCCGATTGGAAATCAATTGTCATCTGGTCACGGAGACGATCTAAACCATGAGCTGCAGCAGTTGATAAATTCTCACTCTATTATGCTATTCATGAAAGGTAGTCCCGAAGAACCAAAATGTGGTTTCAGCTCGGAGGTGATTGATATTTTGAAAAAAGAAAAGGTTAAATTTGGAAGTTTCGATATCCTAACAAACCAAAAAGTTCGAGAAGGGTTGAAGAAATTCTCAAATTGGCCAACATATCCACAGCTTTACTTTAAAGGGGAGCTTCTTGGTGGGTGTGATATAATCATTGATATGCATAAGACTGGTCAACTGAAAGAAGTTTTTAGAGATCAAGGAATTGAAACTACTGATACCACTAAAGGTAAAGCTGCAGAAGCGGGAAGCAAGAAAAGCGAGATATCTGAGTCGACAGGCTTGAGTTCATCTCTGACCTCGCGTCTTGCAGATCTCATTAATTCTAGTGCTGTCATGCTTTTCATGAAAGGTACAGCAGAAGAGCCAAAGTGTGGGTTTAGCCGAAAGGTGGTCGAGATTCTTAAGCAAGAAAAGGTGCCATTTGAAACTTTTGACATTCTTACCGATGATGAAGTCAGACAAGGGCTAAAGGTTTATTCAAATTGGTCAAGCTACCCTCAGCTATACATAAAGAATGAACTCATTGGTGGTTCAGATATCGTACTTGAGATGCAGAAAAGTGGGGAGCTGACAAAGGTCCTGGTTGAGGCAGGTGTTGTGGCCAAGGAGGCACTTGATGATCGGCTGAAGAAGTTAGTCAACAGCTCATCTGTTATGCTCTTTATGAAGGGCAATCCTGATGCACCTAAGTGTGGTTTCAGCTCCAAGGTGGTCAATGCCTTGAAAGAAGAAGGCGTGACATTTGGGCATTTTGATATCTTGAGCGATAATGAAGTTCGGGAAGGGCTGAAGAAATTCTCGAATTGGCCTACATATCCTCAGCTTTACTACAAGGGGGAGCTGCTTGGAGGTTGTGATATCATCTTGGAGTTGAAGAACAGTGGAGAGCTAAAACCAACTCTTTCGGAGTAAAGCAATCAGTGGCACGGCTCACTTCAGAGGGACCATACATTTTCAATCCTCGTTGAGGAGTGGCATATGTTTCAGCAATTTTGCTCGAGTCGAGTCCTACGTTATTAGGATGCTAGCTATACGCCCTCAGTTATCGGTTATTGGTACTTGGTTTGATATTAAACAGATCTTATTGTAATAATCTGCATATGTTATGGCATTATGGGTTTTACTTTAGTTGGGCAAATAGCAAAGAAGTACTTTCTTTCCCTAGTTTTTCCGACTGTAGTATTAGGGAGAGAACATTATAGTGTTATACTGTTATGTACATTGATGCTTGAAAGTCGGCAGACATAGTCCATTTTAAGTTCTTTGTGCTAAATTATCATCAAAGTTCAGAGTTTGCATTGGCAATGATCGTACAATGTAATAGTTTTACGAGTAGAACGAAATTAATGATAATATGACAGCTTGATGAATATGATAATTAAGGTATATTTATGCGATTCTATGAATATGAGAGTATGGAGCATCATGGTCTTAGCAATTGGCATTGCCTGTGGTCCATCAGTGCGTCCAGGCACAAGCTGAATGCAATGTCTTGCTCTAAAATGATCAAATTGGAAAGCTAAACAAGATCTCACGACCATTCAACTTTGAGACATTGATGGAAACAAATTACATTTGTGTGATTCCAATAAGTAGTGTTATGAACGATCATAAACACCCAGCAGAATAATAGCTCCTATGACTCCGAACCTGCTTGTCTGTGAGCCTTTCTCTTCATCATCACAATGTCTGCAGAAGCAATCAGCGTCCTTGCTGTGATGCTTCATCTTATTCCATGCTTTGAGTACGTTTGAGTCCTTCGCTGTGACAGTTACTTCTTACTTGTTGCTGTCATCTTTCTTGATTTAATGGTGCATGACAAAAGCCCTGATAAGTGAACACTGCAGCTCATAGCCACAGTTTCAGCAGTCGCTTGACATGTCTATCCTGTTTTCCCTTTCGACAGTCTAAAGCAATTCTCCTTGCAAATTAATATGACAGCTTACATAGACCCTTTCGGGATCACATCAATCGCCTTCAACTAGCAAGTAATTACTAATTGAGAGGCTGTCAATTCTCCTGACACCGTGATGTCCATCACACCATGACCAAGAGTAGAGCTGTGCAATTAAGCTTTCTTAGGTATTTTGCTAAGGATCTTTTTCATCTTTTCATCTTCAGTCAATTTATCAGCTTTCATCCTGTCCAAAAGCCCTTCCACATTCTTACCATTTCGGATATAGGCCTTCACCAACGCGTGATACATAAGTCTATTAACCGGGGTCACTTTTCTCAACAATTCGACAAAGGTTTCAGCATCTTCTAGACTACCATGGTCACCAATCCAACTCAGTAGGCTACTAGTGACTTGATCTTGAGGTCTCCATCCTTTATTAGGTAAATAAAAGGACAGGCTTACCTTCATGCAGCTCATCGCTTTATGCATCTCACCTTTCTCCAGGTGTGATGCTGCTAACATGCTCCAGGTGTTTGGATTACAAACCCTTCCTTTGTCCAGCAGTTCGTTAAGCATTGCCTCTGCTTTCTCAGACAATCCCGTATTCAAATAGCCTACAATGAGGATATTAGGAACATGAAAATCATAGCAATTGTCAGATGATTCCCACTCCTTCAACACTTCCTCGGCTTCTTCTAGAGCACCGATCTTCACAAGAGATTCCATTACGTTGATATAATCCCTGTTAATACACTTACTGCACCTGTTCTTTGCCAATTTCCACAATCTCAATATCTCATCCTTTTCTCCAAGTTTGGCATAGAGAGTAATTAGAAAATTGTACCCCGTATAATCTTTGTTATCTAATCGTACCTCTGCCTTCTTCAGGGCATTAACTGCCTTGTCCATGCGTGTTTCTTTAATATAAAAGTTGGCAGCAACTGCATACGTGTTCCAGTCCACTGCCATATGGGGTTGAGTTTCCGCTTCTTTCAAACAATTCTCCACTGCCTCTAGATCAGATTTTGCCCCATATGAATTGATGCAGAGTCTGTAGCTGTAGTTATCAGGTAAAACCTTGTCTTTCTTCATCTCAGCTAGCACACCAGGAACCTTATCATACTGTCCGGTGTTAGTGTAAAGGCAAATGATGTCATTATAAGTGAGGGTTGCTGATGCAAACCCCATCTCCTTCATCTTCTGGAAATGAGCCAAGGACTTGTCTATTTCACGCTGCCGCACATAGCAATTGAGTAGAGCACCATATGTTTTTGCAGTCTTCTCTTCATCTAGTAAGCTATTGAAATACTTTTCCGCAGATAAAAAACCACGCACTCTACCAATCAGATCCAAATGAATAGCATGTTCAGTGGGCGTGAATGTACAAACTCCCTTTTCGAACATCCATTCTGAAACCTACACAAATTAAAGAACAATGAGGTTGGAAGTCTCCTTCTTGACAACAGTTTGGGAACAATGATCTTAACATTCGAATCTAGCATATATGAAACCAGTTAGCAGTCTGCAATGTTAAAACAAAAGCTATGCTTGATTTAGCCAACAGAGCCTTAAGCTACATGGTCATCAAACAAAGAATGTAACAAGCCTCCGTGAATGCTGCAAGGACAACCATGGATTTTTTTGTTACGCCAAAGACAGAAACTACCAAGTTTAACAAGACTCGAACCATATAAATCGACCATGAGTCCTTGACTCATGAGCAATATCAGAAACAAAATTTCAAAGTTGTCGTTCATGTGGCTAATACATTCCCCGTTCAAGAAATGACCACTTACACCCAAAACATTCTACCTCAATTATGACCCCCAGACAGAACCTTATGAACAACAGTCCAGTTTCTTTCTCCACAAATATTACACTTGAATAGCTCTATTACTAAGAAAGTTAACTTCCATCCTGATTCAAAACGAGCTTATTAAAAACCCCTAAATCCCCAATCGCACCCAATCAAGAGAACATTCTGTCTAATTTTCATTCTTACATAAATCATTACCCCTTTAATTGACCCATATATGGCAGTGACCACTATGCAATTATAAGACCTGACCAATGACCAATCACCAAAAGGAATTTAAACACATGATCACAACTCTTAATTACACAATTTACATATCTTATTTACACTCAAATCTGCCAAGAATTCCACGTACACACGTCTATATTCTACTCGTAAACACAGATAGTACCAAAATCTCAGTATCAATCTCACTGCCCTAGGGTCCGAGAGGTCCAACTGCACACGGCCTTAGCACTCTCAAGTAGGGAGGCTATTTCCAAGGCATGACCCCCACTAAAGGCAACTAACCAAATTCCATCGGCAATCATCCAAGACTAAAAAACCGAAATGAAATCACTAACAACCTATATAATCTCCGAGACTGTCTAGGGAGGTCCAAATGTACGCAGCCTCACCCGCACCAAACACAATGGCAATTTCAGACACAAAAACACTAACCATTCCACAAACATAAAAATAGAACATTGCGCTAAATAGTACACCAATGTGGCAATGTTTCACTACAAAGTACAACGAGAATACCTACTCTCGAGTGTATGATAAACTTTCCGACTAACCAATTCACAGACATAAAAAAAGAACATTGCTTTCGGCTCTAGCAACTCATCGATTATTACCACATAACCCAAGAACATGTACTCAAACACACAAGCGCAACTAACAATTTCGGCCACAAATACAAATCATTTCACAAAAATAAAACATACCCATTTCCAAATTCCCACCACATTCATCTAAAATCAAACTCTACCCAAAAACAAATGAAAAACAAAGAGAGTACCTCAAGAGCATGAGTGTAACGTTTACGCTTCCGAAAATCATGGATGATCCGAAGGAGCTCAGCAAAACGAAGCTTCTTCCCATTTTCGACCCATTTATCAAGCTCGGGTCTAATGCTAATTTTGGGATTTCCCAAAGGACTTACCCTAAAATACAAGGAATCCTTCCCATTTGTATAGTAACTCCTCCTACTTTCATGGATTATATGGTAGCTTCCAATTGAAGCTCTACCCAATGCATTTTGAGCTTGATTAAACTTCAATTTCAGTTGGTTTAGAACTATACTGTGCAATTTGGAGCTCATTTTTTCATAAATTGAATTGGGGTTCTGCAAATTGGTGCGGTTTCATTCAATTTTTTTGGGGAAAATTAGAAACTTTTTCGGATGGAATTTCTGGGGTTTTATTTTTATTTTTCTACAAGGGTTTTACGGAGTAGTTTACTTCCTCGATCACTCTCAACTCAAGTCTCAACTCCGGCTCTCTTTTTTTGTAAGCTCATCCTCTTTTAGGTTATTGACAAGAACCTAATTAGATGGAGGCAAGGAGTATAAGGCCATGTGCGATTGGACTGTATTTTTCTGATCTGATTTGATTTGATTTAAATTAAACTGATTTGATTTGATTTGAATTGAATGAACTTGATTTGATTTGATCTGAACTGAATATATTGATAAATTAACTGCATTTATACGAATTAATAACTAGAAATAGACTAGATTCATTGATTGTTAATTGCATAATTCTGATCTGATTTGATCTGATTTGAATGAAACTGAACTGATTTGATTTGATTTGAATAAATCTGATATGATTTGAATACACTGTTTAATAAGTTGAATCGCATAGGGTCTAAGACATGTTACATGTTAGACTTGGACGGGGTGGAGTCAGGCGACCTACGCACTTATATGACATGCGGTATTTTTCTTGAAATGGCAAAATTTGGGTGATACCGTAAAAGATGCTACTTGTTTTACATGTGTTGTTATACGAGTTATAATGTAGGAGTGTGCTATTCTACGAAATAATATGTGATTAGTATTATACATCCCTCGTTTCTTACGGTTCTGTAGATTTATCTTCCCATAAGAAGGCACTCCTATAATATTATTGTGACTCCGACATTGATATAAAACAACAAATTCTCTCTCCATAACTAAGGATTCAATTACATGATAGTGATTGGCGTATAAACTTTACAATCGAGGGATTAGTGTTACAACATATACAAAAGGATAAAACATAGCCCTAATATCAAATTTAGGGCATCACACACTTGATTTTCCTATAGACTCCTCTTTCCCTATTAGAAGAAAAGTACATAACCGAAGGTATTTTATTTTTGCACTTAAAATGTCGAAACAACAAGTAATGATGGAAACTTATATAAAAGCACACGTTAATCAACCCGGGGAATGCCAAGTGATGCAGTTCACATCACCTTTGCATATATGAGAATCTTGGACATACTAATGCGTTGTGCATTACGGAGCATTTCTCGTTTGTCGGTAACACTTTCGCCAAATTGCGCAATGCACAATCATTTAGGCCCATTTTGCCATAAGGGACATGATGCCCATTCCAATGAAGACAGCCCCATAACAAACAAATTGAAGCTTAATACTCCCTTGAAGCTTAGGACCCATAAAATCAGCTGCCAACAGATCCACCAAAGCCATGTAAATCAGTAGTCCAGATGACATGGCATTCAACACTCCTACAACAATTAGGGCAGTTGGGCTGTTCTCATCGTAGACCTTTAGGATAGCTAGCCCTAGAGCTATCCCAAATGGGGTGGTTGTTGAAAAAAACGCCACCATTATCGCTTTCATCTTGGTTCCGTACTCCGCCTGAAACAATTAAGATTATAGTACACATTTGAAATAGTTACAACCAAGTTAAAGGTCGTTAAAACAATCCCGAGCTCACTTGGTCTACTTTAGTAATCACGACTCTTAATCCAAATGACACATAGTTCAAGTAAGTCTAAGAGACCAATATACATAATACTAATGTTTATTAGGATGATCTTTTTTATTATTATATCAAGAACTCAATCTAGTTAATCGACTTCATCCTATGATCATGTGATATTGTCTTATCCAAACTTTTGCCGTATGAAATAGCAAGTGCACCCTTAATATCGAGTCAAAATCGAAGAGAGAGATACCTGCAAGATGCAACCACCGAGGCCCATGCCCTCAAGGAGTTGATGGAAGCACATAGCCGCAACAAGTGGTCTTATGGTGCATGGATTGTTGGACACTCCCATTGATAGTCCTATCACTACTGAGTGCACCACTATGCCGAGCTCCAACACCTGCATCATCCATATTTCACATATTCAATATAATTCATATATGCCAAAATTAGAGTTGTAAATTACATACTAATTATGTTCTTTAAATGTGAAATACTCACATACTCCGATACAAGTACACAACATAAGAATAAAAAAGAACAAATCACGAATTGCTTGTGTGCACTCACGGCGTACCTAATAATTTGTTATTGTGACGTACACTATGAATATATGATAATGTTCCTTTGACATATATCACTGCCTAAACTACTATTACGTACACTCGATCATCATTTCTTAATTAGATAAGGGTCATACCTGAGCAACAATTCGGTACCGTAACAATTGAGACTCCTTTTCATCCAAACTCCCACCACTTATCACAACTTTACTATTATTGTTATCAACCATTTCCATCTCACCACCCGTAGGACTCTCCATATGGTGAACATCACCACCGTGACCGTGACCGCCACCACCAATTCCGCCGCCACAATGGTGCAACCGGTTTTTCAACCCTTTTTTCTTATAATAGGCGGTCGCAATCGTGTCCATCATCATGGTCAAGATGCAGGTAAACATAGTGATCAAAGTGGTCATAGGGTATACTTGCCAAGGCTCTTCAGCCAAACACTCTGAGGTCAAGTTAGCCCACGAGTCGGGCAATACGTGCATGAACCCCGTGGACAATATGACCCCCGAGGCTAGGGTTTTGACCACTATGGCCGGGTTCCGGTCAGGTTGTAGGGCAGGAAAAGCGGTTGAGAACAAGGGTAGGCCTATCCCAATGATACTTGCTACCAATATGGTAAAAATACCTATTACTTTTAGCTTCAAGGATTTTTCCTTGTCAAAACACCCATGACTAGCGGACGCCTCACATCCCGAGGCGTCCTGGGCATGGACCTGTCCTAAGGAGGACAGGACGATTAACAACAGTAAAGAGATCGAGATTGTTTGAAACACCCTCATTTTTTTGGTAGTCATTGAACTAGACATAACTTTTTTCAACAATGCTTAGTAATCTTGATTGGTTGGTTAAGAGTGTATAGTACGGAGTAGTACTATTGGTAGAGTGTGTACTTGGTGATGGTGATATCGTGTTGGAGATTTGACTATTTATAGTGTATACTATATGGTTTTTATTGAATTAAAATAACTAGTTGTTTTACTTAAAGGGTTTACTTGACAATTAGATGATGAAATTGTACTCAGCAAAAAAAAAAAAAAAAAAAAAAAAGAAGATGAAATTGATGTCAAAGATTCTGAGAATTCGGATCACTTGAGCTAAGTACAGCATGTGTACGGCGTGTGATGGAATTAGGCCAATGGTATTTCCCCACACGATGAGTACACGCCCGTACGGCATGCGTCATGGCAAAAATTTATGGATGACTTTACACTTAATCTCATTCAATTACTCATATACAGTTTCACTTGAGACTTGCTGATAACGTATCTATTTTTATGGTAGATGTATGAAAATATGGATGAGAGATATCCGATGTACGGAATATACCATAAAATTGCCTATTGTCAGATATTTTACTACTATAGTAACTGATAAATACATCATATTCCTTGTCTCGTGTAGTCGTGTATAAGACCCCTCAAATTAAAATTCAGAACCATTTTTAGCAGTCTTATCCCGAATATATACATTTCTTAACCATATAAAAGGATTAGAGACTACGGGATAATTAAGATGAAGATGGAGAATCCTCGACCTCACCATTTGCCTTCTTTTCTATACCGAGCATATACACAACACAATGTAGTGTGCGAACACACTCCATTGTTAAAACGCTATGCTTAGCTAGCTTTGGAGTGATTTATCAACTAGCTGACATGGATTATGTCATGTATATAGATTTGTACAATTGTACCGTTCTTTGTCCTTGCTGTACACATTTCACTTGAAAGTACATGAAGTTTGAAGAATTCTTGGTTTGTTTATAATTAAGACTTTGTCTTAGCATGGAATATTATCTTCCACTTTTTTAATCATAATAATCTTTGATATTTGTCACGCAATGATGCAACTCGTAAGATGTAACTATCAATTGACCTAAAAAAAAGAATGTTAATTACGAAAGCAAAGCAAGCCTCATGCTTGGAAGTTGGAATTATTAGTTTTTGTCGTATGACAATGAAGTTGAATAATTAAGATTAACTAGTCTTTACACCGTGCTACGCACGGTTTTCGTTGATTAGCGTGTTTGATTTTATACGTAGATTACTAAAATTGAGATATTACAGGCCCGTTCGGTATCACTGCCGTTTTCCGTTTTTGGTTTTTTTTGTGGAAAAAAGTTAGTTAAATATGTTGCAAAAATGAATTTTCTTGTTTTCAAAAATGGGACTTTGGTTTTCAAAAAAACTGAAAACAGAAAACGATACCAAACAGATAGTTATCGACGTTTTCAATCTTCTCCGAATCTCATAATACTAATTCTCTTATTCTCACTCCACTTTGTTGTTATTTCAATATTTATTCTCACCACGATTATGAAGGATATAATATACCACGATTTATAGCAATCACACCTATATCATTTTGATTTTTATGTATGTATATTTATTGTCGCAACATCAATGCCCTTTATATACAATTATGTTGATAAAAGTATCACCAATAATAATTGGTTTAGTGGTTGAAGTGTTAACATTTAACATGGAGGTCACAGGTTCAAGTCTTTGCAAACTCATTTTTGCGGTGGATTTGTTTATGTGGCTCAGGAGGTGGATTCGCAAGTGTGACATGCACGTTTGCATGTCACCTATGTGGCACGTGAGGTGGAGGATGAGAAATTGTATCAGGTCAGAAGTAAAGTTATGTCAGAAGGTCAGAAGTAATCTCAGCCACACATCTTGATAATCCACTAATTCTCATAACTTTAGTTGCTCCGTAACTCCAGTAACTATAGCGCATAACTCCAATAACTTTACAACTCTAACTTAACAATATTTGACTAAAATACGTAACTTCAACTTAACTCCAATAACTTCAATAACTAAAACACGTCTTTTTAATATAACTCCATTAACTACAACACGTAACTATAATAACTCTAATAACTATAAAACACGTAACCACGACTTAACTCCAATGACTTTGATAACTCCAATAACTTTGATAACTCCAATAACTAAAATATGTAACTTTAATAACTAAAACGCGTAACTTCAATAACTTCAATAACTAAAACACGTCTTTTAATATAACTCCATTAACTACAACACATAACTATAATAACTTCAATAACTATAAAACACGTAACCTCAACTTAATTCCAATAACTTTGATAACTTTAATAACTCCAATAACTCCACAAACTAAAATACATAACTTTAATAAAAAAAAATTCAGAAAAATGAACCCCATTTTTTTTCTCTCTCCTCCATACCCACCCACCACCACCACCACGAACCACCTAACCACCGCCGGCCACCTGCACCGA
>JBBYHQ010000014.1:881221-892066 GCA_038382645.1 Spergularia azorica
AACTAGTGATAGGTAATTAATTAGGGTGTAGATATTAGAAATTTGGGGCTTACCACCATCTAATTGATGGGTGGTAGATTCAGATTTAGACTCTAGGGTTTTTTTTTAGAGAGAGGGAGAGGAAGAGAGAAGCCCTATATTTTTTTACTTAATACTATACTAGTATGAGAATTTTCTCGATATTGAAGAGGTATGATGGATCGGTGACACAAATGGGGGAAGAGGCCCAAGAGGGAGTAGGCAAGGAAATGAGGAGATAAGGAAAGCATGAATGACAATAAGAACTCGAAAGTGAAACTTAGGCTCTGTTTGATAGGACTCGATAAAAGTAGTATTCATATCAGTTCAGAATCATTGAGATCAGATCAGAGTCATTCAAATCAGATCAGATCAGAAATGTTCAAATTTCTATTAATGTATTTGGTCCGTAATTGATACTAATTCGTTGAAATTCAATCAAAATTTCAACACATTCAGATCAGATCAGATCAGTTCAGAGTCATTCAAATCATATCAGATCAGATCTGAATCATTCAGATCAGTTTAGTTCTGAAAGATCCAGTCATATCAAACAGGGCCTTAGTGTTGTTATCAAATAAAGAGTTTAAAACACTAGTTAAATAAGCTAGTTTATTATGCATACCAACCATAATCATTATCGACTTTCTATTAACGATTACTTCTAACTAACAAGAAATCAAGAATGTTAGCATCTTTCAAAGATACAGAAAAATATTGTGAGGTGATTTTATAGTAGAAGAACAAAAATAGTACCCAAAAATAAAATATTGGTTCCCTGACGTCATTTCCTTAGTTAAACGTAATAGTTTATGTTTTATACATTAATGAAATACTAGCAATTAGCATATACCGTATAAGGATAAGCATCCAACGCTATGATTCATGTCCAATAAGCAGAAGTAACAAAAGATGCATACAATTCCAAAACCCACCAACCAACAATCGTACTACCTGACCGTAGAAATCCAAGATCTCTTTGTTTCCATTCTTATGGAGTTGTTGGTCTCGAGTGCAAAAATAATGTTTATTATCAACTCACTTACCCACAGATCCACAGTGCACTTTTTAATGTGAAAACTTTCGGTCATACGTTAACCATAGAGTTATCCGAATTCCTAAACTCGTGTTAAGGCTTGAATACAACTTGACCTACTCTCAAGAGCATGCCACCATGGCGCCATTGTATTTATGTGAAATTGACAGATTTTTGAAAACTTCATTTTTTTTTTCTCTTGCCATTTACGCATTTCAATTATTCAACAATCAAACATAGGAGTAAGAAGAGAAAAACTATATGCAACACCGTGCTACACAGGCACAATAGACACACATGAATAAATTGCCATTTTTAGTGGAATGGCACCGACGCTTAAATTTTGATTCAATACTGATTTTAGTGAGTCTTATGTTTCCATTCATAAAATATAATTACAACATCGACATCCCCAGCCTAGTATTTTGAGGATAGACAACCACGCTTATCATAACATCATTACTACGACACTCTATTTCTGTTATTAAAGCTAAAAATTCCATAGATTTAACAAATCCGCGAAATTCAAATCAAAATTAACATCTGAAACTACATCCTCAGCCTCACTATTTTGAGGACAAATGACAATCACGCTTATCACAACATTATTACCATGTCACTCACTCCATTCTGTTCAAAAAGGTTAACATATCCATCAAAATTAATAAACCCGCGAAATTCAAATCAAAATTAACATCCTGTACTACATCCCCAGCCCACTACGTCGAGGATAGATGACAACCACGCTTATCACAACATTATTACCATGTCACTCTCTCTCCATTCCGTTCAAAAAGGTTAACTTATCCATCAAAATTAATAAAACCCGCGAAATTCAAATCAAAATTAACATCATGTACTACATCCCCAGCTTCACTATTTCGAGGACAGATGACAACCACGCTTATCACAACATTATTACCATGTCACTTACTCCATTCCGTTCAAAAAGGTTAACATATCCATCAAAATTAATAAACCCGCGAAATTCAAATCAAAATTAACATCCTGTACTACATCCTCAACCCGCTATTTCGACGATTGACATCAACGCTCATCAATCACCACAACATTATTACCCCAACACCCTCTCCATTCCATTCAAAAACTTAACAAATCCATCGATACAACAATAACAAATCCGCAAAATTCAAATCAAACATAACATCCCGAAAAGACGAAAGAAGTCTACTATACACAATACACTATACACCCCATGTATTGATGCATGTGAGTGATGTAATGTAACACACACAATGCTTACTACCTTCCAATGAGAAGAAAGCCAAAAAAAAATGGGTTCCACATGGAATGAAACACACACGACCCGGCCAGAAAACAAGGTCCGTATACAATACGGTACATACTCCTATACTTTTATAAAGAACACATAAATAAAAAACCTTTAAAAAGTTTTTATTTTGGGGAATTTTAGAAGAATTTTTCTCCCACCCCCCTGATAGATCCTGTCCCTTCCCCCCTATCATTTGTGATTTACTCCCTTCTTTTTCTTTGACAGAGAAATTTACCCACCAAACCTCTTAATCCCATCAGCTTCTTTTTGACTCTACACCCAATTTTTATTCCCCCTTCACTTTAATTTTTCTACAGGTATATGCTTTAATTCTTATTATTTTTTTTGGTCATTTACATGGTTTTTTTTGGGGTCATTTTTCTGGGTATTTTCTTAAATTTAGTATTATGTGGGGGTGGTTGTTGTTGTTCTTGTTCTTGTTGCTTGATTTTTTCTCTGTACAATTATTGTCATTTTTAATATATTTTTTTTATGTTTTGTGTCATACCTTTACAATTATGGGTTGTGTGTATTTTTAATTGCAAGTTAAGTTATTAATATTAATTTAATTTATTTGTGGGTGTTGGGTTGATTTGTTTTGGGGGGGTTTTCTGGGTCTTCTGGGGGAAGCTTGTATTTGACTTTTCATCATCCAGTTGTGTTTGTGTGTGGGTTTCTTTTACATTTCTAAAGATCCCACCTTTTACTTTGTTCATGCATTTTAGATCTTCTTAATTCGATTGAGTTTTATTCTGGGTTTGATTTATAACCCATCTGAAAAGAAAGAAACGTAACTTTGAAGTTTCTGATGAGTTTTGGGTTTTTCTGTTTGTGCAGAGAGGTGTAAATGTATGATCAGAATAATGTTGGGGTATAAGTAATAATTCATATAATTCTGGGTTTTTATGGGTTTGGATGGTTGTGGAGGAGCTAGTGTATGGGGTGTTATGCTTGATGTGTTAGTTGGTGATGAAATAAAGCGCTCGACTTTGAGGTGTTTTTCTTTGGGGAAGGATTTAGGAGCCCGGAAGAGTTTGGATCATCAAATTCTGTAATAGTGTTAGATCCTCGAGGTTTCGAGGTTTCTAGGTTCTGGTTAGGTCAATGGATGAGGAGTCGACCTCCTGGATTAGGAGAACTAAGTTTTCACACACCGTGTGCCATCGAATTGACTCGTCTAGATTGGCCTCTGTCCCAGTAAGGTTTCGAACAAAGGAAATTCCGGAGTTTAAGCCGAGGTCTGAAGTAGTTGATTTGTATAAGAAACCAGTGAGTAGCAAACCGCAGTTTCAGCGCAACCCTTTGACAAATAAGCAAAGGTCAGTATCACCTGTGCCAGCGAGCCTCGTTCCTGACACATTTAGGGAAGCCCGTTCAGAGAAGAAGAGGTTCTCGACACCTCATCCGAGAAGGAAAGAGCCTGATAAGAGAGGAGATCAATATTATGGTACTGATTCTTCTGACAGCTGGCCATCTAACGCAAAGTTGACACCAAATTCCAGTCCTTTGAGAAATTTCTCACCACTGAGAGGATTTGGTAAATCAAAGGTGAAGAGGGATTCTAGCTGGTCAAAGTACTTTGATAATGGAGGAGGAAAGGTTACAGCTGTGGAAGCGGTTGATGAGCATATGATAGATATGACAAAGTTAATGCTTGGGAATAAGTTTGCTTATGGAGCAAACAGTCGGCTTTACCATGGAGTATATAAAGGGGAAGCTGTTGCTGTGAAACTTATGTGCGTCCCAGATAATGACGAAAGTGGTTTATTGGCAGCTCGATTAGAGAAGCAGTTCACGCGGGAAGTTACTTTCCTCTCTTGCCTCCACCATCCTAATGTGATTAAGGTACTTTTGCTGTCTATCCTATAATTCCCTTATAGCTGTGAGCAAGTTGTAGCTAGTAATTCAAATGATTAAGAGGTAGCTTACCGTGCTCGTGGTATTGTGCTGATAGTATTTCCTGCTTTCCTTCTATCTGGAGCTGTTTGTGGTCTTAAGTCAGGCAATCAGCCATTTATGTTACTGGTACATAATTAGTTGGTTATGTATTCATTGGTTTAGCGTAGGTAATATCTTCAGCATAGGCGGCCTTTGATTTTGGTAACAAATTGTGTTAACCTTCTACTCCTGAGTATTAGCATACTCAATTCTCACGTACTAGCTTTCCACTTCTTGATACCATGCTGTATATATTTCTTACCAGTTCATGGCAGCCCGGAAACAACCACCTGTTTACTGCATTGTAACAGAGTACTTATCAGAGGGGTCATTGAGGGCATTTTTGCATAAGCTTGAGCATGCAGCTCTTCCCTTACAGAAATCAATCCCAATTGCTATTGAGATTGCTCGTGGAATGGAATATGTACACTCACAAGGTGTCATCCATCGCGATCTTAAACCTGAAAATATACTGATTGACCAAGATTTTCACATGAAAATTGCGGATTTTGGGATAGCGTGTGAGGAAGTTCATTGTGATCCTTTTGCTGATGATCCTGGCACCTACCGCTGGATGGCTCCTGAGATGATCAAGCATAAAAATTATGGACGAAAGGTTGATGTATATGGCTTTGGACTCATATTATGGGAAATGGTATCTGGGAGTATTCCGTATGAGGACATGTCCCCCATTGTGGCGGCATTTGCTGTTGTCAATAAGGTTCGTCTTCTAAATTATTTTCCTTTTTTCTTGGGAGTAAAATTTTCTTTCTTTCTTGTTTGGGACTCTGAGCTTGATTATGCATATTTTATACTATGCACAATTGCTCCCTGTAGGCCTGTACAGCAGCATCACCAGAAGTTTTTGGCTGTGTCATTGTGTACATGTCTTCACTTTATGATAACTTTTTGGTCGACCTTATCTTTATTACATGTTGGCACGCATTTTACTGCAATTAAACTCTTTAGAGGCATCAGGTGGAATCATGACACCCCGGTAATGCAACTTTGCTGCAATCAATCTATCAATTGATTGTTTATCCTACACACATTAGATCAGTGGTGCATATTTTTTCTTTGCTGCCGCCTACCGATCTAAAGAATACAATTACACCTAGGGCTGAAACTAGTGGACTCAGTTTCTGCTTATTCCTTGCAGTAAATAGCAATATTAAAGAGCTTGTTCCTCTTGGATCTTGGGATTTTTTTATGGGATTGTGTATTTGTCGCTCATGGGTCATGATTTTTTCTTATAGTCATGAAGTATGTTAAGTCAATTATTTTAGTGTTTCATTATATGACTATTCACGCTAGCCAACCCAAATTATTTTGGGACTAAAGCTTTATTGTAGGTTGTATAAAATGAACTATGTTATCCTAACTCAAAAACAATTCAAAATTGTAGAATGTGCGGCCTGCTTTCCCTAAAGATTGTCCTTCTGCCATGAGAGCTTTAATTGAACAGTGTTGGTCGTCACAACCTGAGAAGAGGCCTGAGTTTTGGCAGATTGTGAAAGTTTTGGAGGAGTTTGAATTTTCTCTTGCGCATGATGGAACCTTGACCCAGGTACAGAGCTCTATTTGGCAGGATGAAAAGAAGGGGTTTCTTCATTGGATCCAGAAGCTTGGTCCCCCTCATTCGAAGTCTGCTCCTAAGCCGAGATTTACTTGACTCTTATCATGACCTGGCTTTTGTAGTTACCCTCTATCTTGTTGTAAGTAATAGGCTTTGTTTTTTGGCCTCTTCTGATTGTATCATCTATTTCACATCTTTGTGAGTGGAGTCAATAGATTAGCAATCTTATTTGTGTATGTGCCTTTGGTTGCGCCATCAAATTTCCCAGCAGAGTACTTTGGATGTTAAAGTTCTCATCTACTGCTTGTTTGCTTTCTTTTTGTTTTTTTAGGGGTGGTAGGGGGAGCTTTGGTAACTAGTTGCTCTCAAGTTTTAGGGGCCGAATATTTTATGGCCTTCAAGAATAGAAATTTATGTGAAAATCTTTTGTTTGGATATTAGAAATTGCCTTTTCATTCTGTAGGAAATGCGGAATCCTGTTAGGGAAGACTCATCAATGCAACTGTTTTGTTTCTTTAATTTTGAAAAAAAAAAGGTTTTTCGACTTTCTATTTTGGATGCTGTAACTTTGAACTACTCGTATCACTTTTGTTTCATTGGGCCACACCTGAAGATTGGCCTGTGATTTTAGTTGGTATCAAACATGTTCATAAAAACTGATTGTCTGCTTCTATGCTATTGCACAATTATGTGTGGATTGGAATATTTCATTATACAGGTTTGACGCTGTAGTTTATGGTGTCTTCTATTTCGGCTACAACTAAGTGACGTACTTTCCTGACTTGATTGCAATGTTTGGCACTGTGAAATGCTTGGGAGGACAATTCTTACCAAGTGACAATTCCTGATGAGCAAACAGCCATCTCTTTGCCTGGCATTGGAGGATTTAATTTGTTGTTCGACAGAATCAGGTGAGTCCCTATTGCTTTTAAGAGTCTCCTAAAAATTTTGCTATTGCTGAGCCTGTCATTCAGTCAGACACCGTCTTAGGTGAGATTGTTTTTCACTATACCATCTGCTACTTCTTAAAGCTTCTGATGGATGATAGTGTGACAACTCAGCTTGTGAGTATAAGCTTGTAGTCATCCCCAGCTTGGAGTCTGAACCCGTGTGAAACCAATCAACTATGATTATGTAAGTTGAGAACAGAATGAGTATGAAACGCAGTGTCCTGGGCATGAAATGTCGAATTTAAGTGGTGCGTCTAAGTACTCTGTTGACTCTTCCTGATGCGAGTCTGTTGTGTGTTATTGCATCATTTTCATTCACTAAGCAAATCTTATTGATGTTATTCTGTTAATACTTCAGTTTTACAGTTGCAAGTTCCTAGCATGGCAATCTTCCAACCTAAGCATAGCTGTTGTATCTGATTGCAATCTTTGCATATTGGCTGTGTAGATTGTAGAATGAACAACAGTGGGCATTCTTCTGGCCCGGAAAGTTGGGTTTGGTAAGCTGCGGTCGCGTCCTTGACCATTGTTGGGTCATTTGATAGTCACATTTCTAGGTTTGGGCAGATAGGATATTGTTATGAAAGTTATAGAACTGATTGTTTTTTTACCGGAGTATGGGGAGCGAGAAACATGTTTTAATGCTGCTTAATTACAGACTTTTGGAGAGATTATTCTGGAAATTGCGCATTTTCTGTAGCATCGTCAGGGTTGTGGGCTAAACCTGCGGATGCTTTTTAGTGTCTCTAGTCTCGGGACTCAAATGCAACCTGATGGATCCTATTGTATGCTCGCGGAGTCGCGGCTGGTAGCTAAATCTACTGACAGGGCTAATTGGATTCTTGACCACAGGTTGGTGTAGTGTAGTTACATTAGAGTTAGCAAGTGGCTCGATGGCAGATCTTGACCACTTTGCCGCGACAGGCTTGGTCCAACTGATGGCTAGGCTTAACCCGCTTTCTGTATTGGGCTTGGTCCAACGAATGGCTAGGCTTGACCAGCTTTCTGTATTGGGGCTTGGTCAAACTGTCAAAGTTGATGCGTAGACTTGACCAACTTTCTGTATCCGGCATGGCTAACCGATGGCCAAACTTGACGGACTTTCTGTATCGAGTTTGAACCAATATATGGCTAGGCTTGACCAACTTTCTGTATCCGGTTTGGTTCAATCAATGGGTAGGGTTGACCACCTTTCTGTATCGGGCTCGGTCCAACCGATGATTAGGGTTGACCAACTTTTTGTATCAGGCTTGGTCCAAGCAATGGCTAAACTACTTGACCACCTTTTTTGTATCACCTTTGTCCAACCGATGGCTAAACTTGACCGCCTTTCTGTATTGGTCATGGTTCAACCGGTGGCTAGGCTTGATCAACTTTTTGTATCTCGCTTGGGCCAAGAGTGAAAGTCCATCAGTTTTAACTTTAAACAATCAGCCAACCCAAAATATGACCGGAATTCACCAATTTGAAATGACCCGAACCCAATCCGAATTTGACGCATCCGAACTAGTCCTGACACAAACCGAACCCAAAATAGACCAAAATATGCGGTCTAAAAAGTGTCGGTATCCGAATTTACCCAATCTGAATGACCCTTTTGCCGGGTCTAGTTTTAATCAATCAGCCAACCCAAAATTGGGTGTTTTTCCCCCGAAAGATGAACTTGAAGCAGTCATGCATATATTGCAAGTTTATGTATTGCAAGCTTTTTATTAGGTCGATCTTCATGAGTACCTTTTCTTAATGCATAAAACGATGAAACAATTCTAGCTTAAAATGTGTGATGCAAATTTTTGGATTTGTACATCTTGTTTTTTCTTCCGGAGAAGTAGTACTAGTCGGAAAGTAGCCTCTGTTACATTGAAACTGTTTTGATATTGTAGAAGGATAAGACTGCATAGAACCCGACACTGGATATGAGAAACAAGCTACGGAGTAGTAGTGATGTTTAACATCCAGGTCGAATTTAGGGGATAGCTCAAGGTACACGAGTTACGTATATACTTCTTTTATGGAGACAACTCAAAATTGTTTTACAATTTAATTACTTTAGTCTTATATAAATATATGCAGACAAAATGGGTCGAGGTTTGAGTCACGGGATAAAATATAATTGTGATGATGGCTTGAATAGATGTGTAAGTTTAAACTCAAAATCTAAGAGCATTTAAGTCATACGTAAGTAATCAAATAAACGCCTAACTAATTGGAGTATATGATATGACGAGCGAAGGGATGATAGTCATGTGGAATGTTGATATACGTTGGTGATTGGTGAATAATGATGTTTTCCGTCCAAATGTGATGGGCAAAATAATATTCTAGGAAGAACAAAGTACATAATCGTGTAGCACATGAATTATGTCGTCACAGGTATCTTAAGTCACAAATGTGAATATATATCGAATAGGTTACTTCAGTTCTGATTAGTCGATGAATATTGAAGCAGTTTGAGACCTCATAAAGACTAGTCCTTGACTACTATTGTCTGGTTTACCTGACTGATCCCTTTTGGAAACAAACCCCCTTTAATAAGCTTTCTGATTTGCTTTTCTGCTATTGTTCATACTTCATACTGCTCACTGAAGTGCTTACTTAGCCTACTTGTGTTGTACACTTGTGTCCCCCTCGTGTTTCTTGTTCCGCGAATTCGAATCGGCGAAAAATTACATATCTCTAGGAGTGTTTAGTGGAGTCAACTGTACTTTCACCACTTAGAAAGTTAGAATAGGTCAAGTGACCAAATTAGTATATAAAAATGCTATCACCAGCTATTTGGATTTAAAGGAATATGAAAATCAAGCACTCGTACAAGTTACTCTCAGAAAGACATATACTCCTTAAATTTCATACAAACTTACGGAGTAATAAAAAATTGGAACTTCTCAAAACGACATAACTGCTAAATAAATTACACGAAGATTTAGGCAATTTTATTTGGCCATACTAGAGTTAATTAATTTGGCTATGTTCGCTCCTAAATGTATCACGTATCTTCATTTATTTATTTATTTTCGAGATCAAAAATAGAGAGAGCATAGACAACTTGTTGATGATGTGAAACCGTTTAATAAAAATACCGATCGTTAATCCGTTTAATAAAAATACCGATCGTTAATAATTCACAGTTTTGTATTATTAATGGTTGAATTAAGAACTCAATGAATGAATGTGATATGTCAAAATGTTGGCAAACTTATAGAAATTAATGTACAAAAAAAAAAGAAAAAAAAGGGCCAAATATGACCCTACACGGGCCAAAAATGTTTAAATGTTTCAAGGAAGATATTGAAGGTTAGGATTAGACCGAGTCAATTGGACAAAAATGGGAAAAAAGATAATCTATGGAACATTCACAAAAAAATATAAGGTCTGAAATGGATAAATGTCACTATTATGTCTGAAAATATTGTGTGTAGGACATGAAAGCGTAACATACAAATAACTCTCTTGTAACCATAATGGAGATAATAAATTCTTCTATTTCGTGCGACACATTTGTGGACGGAGAAACTAGAAAGCGAGTGGAACGCATCAATCCAATCATTTTTCTCTACCAAAAAATTTAAAGTTTATTATCGTGCTTTTCAATTGAATGTGTTTTTGGTACTTGCTTGCAGGGCTGAGCATTTTCGGATATCCGATCCGAATTAGGTGTTCGAATCGGATATCCGAATCCGAAATTGCAGATTTCTAATATCCAATATCCGATCCAAAATTGATCGGATATCCGAAAATTCTATCCAATGGATATCGGATCGGATATAGCGAATATCCGATAACCAGATTGATGTTGGACGATTTCTTTCGAAATCAACTAACACACAACCCATTTTGTGGATGGGCCGTGGGCAGAGAGCCCAATTGAGGCTTCAGTTGGGCTAAGCAAAGGCAAGCCCATTTATGACAAGTCAAAGCCACAATTTACTTCACCAATTCCCCACTTTCTTTTATAAAGAGATGTACCCACATCTTTCTTTGGCTGGCCGATGTGGGACGAAATAACAATTTGAGAGCTTCCCAATTTCATTCT
>JBBYHQ010000014.1:892518-903275 GCA_038382645.1 Spergularia azorica
TTTCATGGCGTACACAAGACGGTTACTAGATGACGATTCATGTTAGCCGACCCCAAATCATTTTGGGAATAAGGCTTTGTTGTTGTTGTTGTGGTGTTTTATTAATACCAAATACCATTTTAGTGTTTTTTAGATCCCACCCTCGTCACTTTGGTGGCTAAAAAATACTTCTTTGGTTTATCACATGTACGACGTAGTATACCGTAACATTTATATTAAATATATATAAATTTAGTTATTGGCTAGTGTATATAATTTTTTGGTCTACTTAGCTTGTAGAAACATGTCTTATATTTTTGTAATTAGCTAGAAAATTGTGATTAATATATATTTTCATAAAAAAAACACGGCTATTAATATTATTGTAAGTCTCACGACTCTTTACTATTGCTTTTCACTTGCTCATCTATCATTTAACGTCGAGAATTATTACTGATTGACGACTCAATTAGAATGCCAATAGTCATAGGCTCGTAGCCTCTATAAAATATCTTCTTTGAGCTGAGGGGCGTAAGTGACGTAGTACGTGCATGTCAAAAAAACTTTTGGGAGCAAGGGTATCATACATGCCTTTTTTGGTTTGTTTGTTTGTGATGTAAATATAATTTCGCCTTACATAAATAGTTTAGTCTATAATTAAAGTACATGATCCTCCGTCAATCAATAATCCAAGTGTGAAATTAAATCTATACGAAAGGGAAAAGGACATTATTAAATACCCACGTATACATATATGGTGTCTTCTTCACTTCCATTTAAGAGTCTTGTTAATGTTCCCACATGTCCCTTCTATATTTGTAAAGTGTATTACTACTTTCATACTATGTGAATTCATCAGTTTACATGCATCCTCGTGTTATATCATATAATCATGCACGTAGAAGGTCATAATCTAGTTAAGAGTTATATGTGAATCGGCTCTTGTCATCATCGTCTATACTCGGGATGATCCAATATGATGTAACCTACTGCCATTTGGCTAATACAGTTATTAAAGTACGTTATTTATGAATCACAACTTAAATTTGATGTCCGTTACCATCAGAATTATCGTTACGGCTCATTTCATACACAAAAAGATGCCCGGATAGTGATATATGGCATGATTCGGCCCACACATGAAACCTTTGTTTGCTTTGCCACAAATTTCTGCAACTTTTGCACCCTCCAAATTATTCCCTCATTCACTTGCATTGTCCTATAAATATCCTATCCAAGTGACTGACATAAATCATTAGTAAACAGCACAAAAATCACTTTAGGGCACAAGTCAGCTTATTAGTCAATACCAAAAGTAGAAGTTTTGCCCTACATTTTTTAGGAACATGGACAAGGGTTCTTCCTCTAGGAAAGATAGGAAGACTGTTGAGAAAAACAGGAGAAACCAAATGAAAAACCTTTACTCTCAGCTCAATTCTCTTGTCCCTGATGATGGCTCATGCTCAAGGGTATATATTTCCTTAATATCTTGCATCTTTTTATCTATGTTCGTTACTAATTATAGTCCATATTGTTGTGTCGTTATTTGTTTATGTTGGTTTAAAGAGGCCGGAGCTATTAGGCAATATCTATGTCAGGACTGAGGGTTTCAAACGACTCAGATTATGATCATAAAGGATCGTCTAACCAATTACACTTGTTTAAAAAGAGTCACTAGGGGTATCTGTGTCGGATTTAAAACCCTAACCATGGGTATATACTGTCACAAACTATCTTAATTATCAGCCGAATTACTCAACACCTTTTTTAATTGTTGGTTATAGTTTTATAATTGATACATATTGCGCATGTAGTAAGTACGTAGTATACTTCGATAATAGTTGTTTATATAATCGTGTCTTGTTTTTTTAGCTGAAGTACGTACATAGAGTTCTGATCATCATCATCATTTTTTACACCAAACATATATATAGTCCCTACATAGAATTTGGGGATCTAGGGTTTTAAGCTATGCATGAGTTCATACAAGCTTACTACAATCCTAAAATACTGTTGGCTTCAAGAGTTATTTCCCTCGACGACATTTCTCAGAACAAATTGTTTCTTCCATCATTATTGTTAGCATTTGGTTTTAATATGAGAGGGAAATTCAAACCGAATACTCAACTATCTTAATTCTTAAGGATCGAAGTGAGTAAAACGTACATGGGGATTTAGGGTTTTAAAAGCCTGGTTTTGATAAATTGTAGGGTTTTCTGTCCACAATTTCTAGAGAATCAAATGAAAATCACTAGTCAATTAGTCATTTACCCTAGAATTACATATTCATCTCTACAGAACAACATAGAGTAAGGTTTACAGGTCATTGATTTTGCAAGAAGCTTAAGGTTTACAGGTCATTGATTTGCAAAATTCTAATAGAGTGATGTGTTGAATAAACTGCAGGATGCCATGCCACTGCCTGATCAGATAGATGGAGCAACAAACTACATAACTCAGCTGCAAGGGAATGTGGAGAACCTTAGGCAGCAGCGAGACAGCTTGCGTGGTGGTGGTTCTGTTGGATCTCGCGGCAGCAGAACTGGGCTGTCGAATTCACCAGTCCAAGTTCAGATTAATGACTCACATGGAACTCTAGAGATCATCCTCATAACTGGCTTGGAGTGCCAGTTTGTTTTCACTGAAGCCATGCGCATTCTGAATGAGGAGAGTGCTGAAGTCATTGATGCTAACTATTCTGTTGTTGAAAGCACCGTCTTTCACACTATCCATGCTCAGGTATACATATATCCACTTTTGTGAAACATGCGCAAATTCGGATAAATATTTGGGTAAGACAGTCCTATAAAAGTTGGGTAAAATTTAATGTTGTTGTTGGTGGTGGTGTTGTATGCCGGAGCTTAAAAAATGTAAATGAAAACCTAACTATAATAATTAACCTTAAACTTGAGGGATAAAATGTTTCTAGACGTACTAATGAATTGAGCATTTATAGACTTAAACATGACTTCTAGATTATTTTACTACGTATCTAATACGAGGTTTTGAAATCAGACTAATACTTTGTTGTTATTGTCGTAGGCTGGGGGAAGCGACGCAGTTGCAAGGATCACTGAGAGGTTGCAGAGGTTTGCTCTTTGAGCATGGACTGTACTGTGAACTGATCCATCAGCAAGTTCCGAAATTTCTTAACTATATACACAATTACGGAAGGCCTCCCCAATCTAATGTTTTTGAGCAAGAGCAATTTGATGCTCCTCCTCTTATGTGTATTTGTTTATTTCCCGTTTTGTTGGTCCATCTGACAATCTTGATCAGGTGATCTGACCAACTATATATATGTGATGTATGATTATGTATGTAATCATTGGTCTTCAATATATATATAATAACACATTAGCGAACTATTAAGTTCTGTACTTTTTCCCTAAAAAAAAAAGTTCTGTACTTTTGTTGTACGTATGTCTACGTATAAAAATACATCCTTACCAGGCTTAATGCCTCATCAATTAAAGCTTTTGTAATTTTAACGAGAGTAGAGTGGATCGAATGTACGTAACCTACACCCCTATCTTGTACATATACTACAAAGGAGAGATTGGATTCTCGATTAGTGCTAGTCATAAAACAACTCACCCCTACTGCGAAAAGTCACAAATAAACACGATAGTGGTGAGCCGGAAAGGGCATACTGAGTAGCTTTCACTGTCACTCCAGAGCTAAAAGATAACGGAAAACTCATATGTACACACAACTTAACAATAAACTCATATATACACCCAACTTAACAATAAGAGTTTTCTAATTATCCTTCAATGTGAGACAAAGTTAAGAAATTGCTATTGTGTTTTACCAAAGCGAAACCTTTGCATTACTAACAAATTAAAATGGAAGTGTAAGTGTAATGGTAACATGTATAGGAGTAATAATGGATAGCCTAATTATGTTATGCTTGATCTATTAGCCTTTCAATTTGTTTGTAATTTTGATTGAATAACTAAATCTTTTGAACGTCGTATCCAAAAAAAGTGAAGTCTGAAATGGATAAATGACAGTAATGTGTTCGAAGAAATAAAGATGAAAACAAGGAAAAATAAACGCATCCAAAAAGTTGCCCAACAAAAACAAACGCCGAGAAAAATGTAAAATGTCGTGCGTCACGTTTGTGGACGGAAAAGTAAAAGACACACAGTAAATGAGATCGTTTTGACTAATCTAAGCCCACAAATACGTGTATGTGTACTACTTACTCCATTAATTCATGGCCTAAATAACAACATACGCTATTTATTGATTTATATCATAGCAAAACACTACTCCGTATTAGGTTTGTCACAAAGGGGCCATCTTACATTTGGGTGTATCCGAGTGAAAAAGTTTGAATCATCGTTATGTCTTCATGTAAAATGAAATTAATGTATGTTGTTCATAATTGGTAAAATCTCAAATTCAAAAGGGTGACTTGTAAATAATTTAGATAAAGTACTTAAATTCCCGTGGAACCAATATCCTATTTGATCGTGAAAAAACTAACCAAATATGAATTGGTGGAACATGTCTATCTAATTCAGTAATTTGTCGTTTGTGATTGACGATAAACATTTTCGACGGTCATATACTCATTAGTCATTAAACTTGGTCTCAGTCTCACTCACTATATCCATGATGTCTTGTACCATCGGTAATAGTAGTTCATGTTGGCAAACTAAAATCATGTACAGTATGTTATTTTGTAATTGAGTAATTCTAAGGTTCTTGACAAGTAACGCAAAGTACCATAATAGTCTTAATCTCAACCATATATATGTTAGAAATCAATCTACACTATCCATTATTTTTAATTAGATATATTTTGAAAATTATATTGTAAATGACCAAAAAAAAAAAAAAAAAAATGGTTAATTGCATTTATTTTATTTTTTATGCTTACGTATACATGATACAAACTATATCTAATATAATTCGATAATTTTTTACTTTTAAAACAATAATTTAAGTTGTTTATATATATGTTTTATAATGGTGATTTGCGTACTTGTCGAGCACCCTATAACTCCTCTTTGTAATTAGTGTACCATATATAAACAACGAAACTCATTAATTAACAAATGATGGGTTAAATCTCGAATGTTTCCAAAAGATAAAAAGTAAAGGGACCAATATTATTTGGTTCTGATCACAACATTTGCACTAAGTATCACCCACAGCCCAAACTAGCCAATAACATTAAGGCCACGTCTTTGGTCTGGCCCTAGATAGCGAAAGAAGTGGCTTGTATAAATTTGTACCAACTCTCCCATATCATAAGATTATAACCTATGCTTTTTATTCATACACTACTATTCGATACTCCTTCATAAATAAAATTCAAATGTTGGTTAGTTTTTAGTATAGTCATGGAAGTCAACACTTGGACAAATTCCGCCTTGGGTACCCAACGTTTGGACAAATTCCGCTTTGGGTACCCAAGGTTTGAGTTATTCCATTTTGGGTACCCAAGGTCTGAACATTGTTCCACTTTGGGTACCTCACTAACCAAAATTAAAATTTAATCAAATCTTTTTATTTTATCAAAAATATTATTGAATATTGATTATTTTATTTTTTGAAACATGATCATTTTGTTGATAAAACAAAGACTAATTTAAGGTTCTAAGCTAATTTTTGAAAATTCTATATATCTTTTAATTGAACAAACATCTTCATAATAATTACGAGTGCAATGTTCACAAATTATGCGGTTTACTCCTTTAGTAGCATAACGATAATATACACTCCATGTGTTTACATTTTAACTAACATAATTTTCTTAAACGATATACTTTTTTTTTTGAAATATATGTTTGTACTCTAGCTAATTGTAAGTTTTTTGTTACTAATTTAATTGCGCCGAAAAATAGATACTATGAACCTCATCAAATTCACAAGAAATTATAATTTTAATTTTTTTAGTTTGTATGAAGTTTTGATTTAATAAAGTAACTAATTTAGTAGAAAGAAATGCATTAATTTAGCTAGAGGTACCCAAAGTGGAACAATGTTCAAACCTTGGGTACCCAAAATGGAATTACTCAAACCTTGGGTACCCAAAATGAAAATTTTCCTTATAACATTATAACCTATGCTTTTTATTCATACACTACTATTCGATACTCCTTCATAAATAAAATTCAAATGTTGGTTAGTTTTTAGTATAGTCATGGAAGTCAACACTTCCACCAAAATGGATAGGAAAATTATAGAGAAAAATAGAAGAAACCAACTCAAAGATCTTTACTCTCAACTCAACTCTCTTGTCCCTCACGATTCTTCTTCATCTTCAAAGGTTCTTGTCTTAATTAGCTTTCAACTCTTTACATGTTAGATGTTGTTCATATTTAATGTCGTGATCATTTTGACACTAAGATTTTGTTGTTCAGTTGTTAAGGAGTACGACTAATGATGCTCTTTGTGTTAAAAATCGTATGTCAACACCTAGAGAGTATATATGGTATGAAATTCTTTCATTTTGCCACTATTTTTTGGGGAAGCTAAGAGGTTTATAGGCGATGTATCTTTTGTCTCGATGTTCTGTTGTTAAGATAAATCGATAGTGTCGTTGTTATTATTATTGTAGTGACTTATTTTTTTGAAAATGTTCACAGGGGCCCATGTCATTACCGGATCAAATAGACCAAGCAACGAACTACATAAAGAAGTTGCAAGAAGATGTTGATAATTTGAAGAAGATGAAGAAAACTATAGTTGGCTTTCCTGAGACATCGCATAGTAATAATAACAATGGCAAGAAACCCATGTTAAAATCGCCGGTGCGAATCGAGTTACATGAAAACAACAATGGAGGTGCTCTTGAGGTGATCTTGGTCACTGGTTTGGACAGTCATTTTGTTTTCACTGAAGCTATCCGTATTCTCCATGAAGAACATGCTGAAGTTCTTAATGCAACTTATTCTGTTGATGATAACTCCATCTATCACAACATCCATGCACAGGTAAATTTAATAATGTGAAAAATTTTCAGTAATTATTAGCTAGTGTTCATCATGAATTCGATCATGACCAAAAAATTAAGTATTGCTTATGATTATACTTTGTACCTTCTTAATTAACTGTGTTTTTTTTTAGATTGGAGAAGGCGTAAGTGTTGCGCAGATTAGTGAAAGGCTAAATAAGTACGCCCTTGGATAGAACTTTTTCATTTGGACCATACGTATTCCGTCCGAATTCAAGTTAGGGAGGAATACATATCATGTAGGGAGATGATGAAGTCCATCCTCACAGCCGGGCCTATAGCAGGTTGAAACACCACAGTATTACTTCAAAGCCCGACTACGAGACTCAATTCAGATAAGTTGTTTGTATTTTTTGTCAAGTCAATTAAGTGCTAATGAGTGACAGAGATCGATGATGAAGCCTTCTCATACAACATTATTGCTTGTACGTATAACCTTTGACTTTTAAGCGTCTGAATTTTGGGCCCCGATGACCTCATCAGCTAATCACAAGCGAATAAGCGATCATCACCATGCATTATACATTAGCCGATCGGAAACACTCAGGCTTATATTTTTTTTTTTTTTTGGAACAAAGGAGCAGATAATACTGCGGGGAATGGGGATATGAGGATTCGAACTCGCAACAACCCTCGGGCAGGTTGTGCTTCTAACCATTAGGCCAACCTTAATCCTCACACTCAGGCTTATATGAGGGTGGGCGGGCGAGCATGATGACGCCCGCCTAGACCCCGGCAGATTTTAATTTAAACTATTTAGAGTACTTAGGCCCTGTTTGATAGGACTTATTAGCAGTAGTATTCAGATCAGATCAGATCAGAGTCATTCAAATCAGATCAGAAATGTTCAAATTTCTATCAATGTATTTGGTCCATAAGTGATACTAATTCGTTGAAATTCAATCAAAATTTCAACACATTCAGATTAGATCAGCTCAGAGTCATTCAAATCAGATCAGATCATATCAGAATCATTCAGATCAGATCAGATCAGATCAGATCAGTTCAGAAAGATGCAGTCCTATCAAACGAGGCCTTAAGGTGCTAAGTGTGTTTACCATGACTATTTAATTTGTTTGGGCGTTAAGACAGACAAGTTGGTCGTGACATAGGTTCAATTCAGCTCAATGTTTTGTGCTACATTTCGAGTAATTTTTTTAATTAACATCTAGGGGGCCATTTTAAAATTCCGTCCAATGCCCCAAAATTTTCCAAACAGCATTGGACAAATATGTCATTACAACTAATTCTTTGCATCTACTTTTACAAGTCTAAGGTTTTTGACAAGTCTAAACAAGCAAGTTAGGAAGACCTATTGGGGACTTGGGTCAGTATTATACTTAGGGGCTTACGGCTTAAATTGTTTGGGACAGAAAATATACGAGTAGCATGTGGGAGTGATGAATTGAACATTCTCCGATCCGTCGAACTTATATATTAAGGACAAAAAAAAAGTTGGGGAAAACTGAATGAAATCGATTGAAAAAGTTACTCCGTATGATATATCAGAGTCATGAAGCACTCATTTGCATGTGTCTCGGCTCAAATCCCATTCTACCCGTCCATTTTTCCGCCTTTATTGCATGACTTAGTACAATAGTACACTTCGATAATGAGATCGATATGCTAGTACCATTGTAACAATTTTGTCAAATATTGCACAAAATCCATTTTTGCTTGAGTAAGCCTGGCTTGCGTCAAGTGTACGTTGGAACGAAATAATTCAGCCTTCTTTATCGTCACATGTCATTATGCAGAAATTTATCAATGTCATGTCGTCATCCTCGCCAACTTTTGCAGCAGATTCTTGTAAGAGATCGATCATGGTATGAGATGAATTATGATCATAAGATTCTTGATCTTCGATGATAGATATTATAATGTCACTCGCCAGTCACCACTGCACGGGTTCAAGTCATTCGTGAACAATTTTCTCTAACCGAACTTCACACCGATATAGTAATAGGATAGATGTATATGTCAACCGGAGGCCGTGTCATCCCTGAGATTTGCTGGGCCCGCAGACCGCACAGTTGTGCTGAGGCTCGCAAATCTCGTCAACGGAGCATTGTGCATTCCATATACTCCCTCCGTTCCGATGAATACTTGGACTATTCCATTTTGGGCTGTTTCGTTCATTTCTTGACATTTCCTTATTTAGGGGGTTTGGTCTTTGTAAAGTTACTACAATGCCCTCAAGTTACACCACCTCTACCCACCTTTTATTGGTTTTGTGGGTATTTTCTATTTCTCTCCCCTCCCCACCACATTTACTCCACCATATATTGGTTTTTGTTCCAAAAGCAAAGTCCAACATCCAATTGGAACGGAGGGAGTAGCATCGTGGGAATGTGGGAGTCTACTAATAATCCAATGATTCTAGATTTCTAGTGTACAATCTCAATCGGATTGCATTGTACCCAGTAGTATTGGAATAGTTCTACAAAATTACAAACCTTGAAACTTCATCTATCCAAATACCGAAAGACCTGAATTCGGCCCAATAGGCCTGAACATTGCCAGTTAGCCCACACTGGTTGATGTTTTAGACTTTGATGTTTTGCCTATTGGGCCGACTTTGATGTACGTGAGACAAACGGATCGGATTGAAACGCGGAAGATGAGAATCCACCAATTATTCCGGCATTTAATCCATCTAATTTAAGTAACGACTTATTAGGTAGTGATTTTTACACTCCTCATATTAAGACAAGACAAATTCTTGTATAAGATGGTCTCACAGGTAAGACGGGCCCAATCATACACCAGCCCAATAATAATATAGATTAATTAATTAATATTCTTAACAAATTAAAAAATAAAGACAAATTGTTGTGTAAGGTCGTCTCACATGTGAGACGGGTCCAACTTGTGATTAGCCCAATTATTATTATGTATTTATTTATTAGAAATTAAATTTACTGAATTTTTATTCTCTCCTTGTCCTTTTAAATCAATAATAATAATAATAAACTACTCTTCTGTTCTTTCTCGTTCAAAACTGAATCCCTTTTTTCACTCCTTTTTTTTCATTTCTGTTAACCCTGGACTTGAGTCAATCACTGCCAGATAATTCATTCCCCTCTTCATCATTTTCCCAATTTCATCTGTTCATCGCATCTGGTGATTATTGCTCTCAATTTTTTTCTCAAGATGACAACTAAGGCGTAATTAATAGCAAAGAAAGGGAAGAAAAGACCCTGTTCATCAATATACCATCAAAGGATGATCCCAATGAATTGTAAGTGTGTTTTTTTTTTTTCTATTTGATAACTTTTTTATTTAAGAAGGGTGTCATCCCAAACTCGAAATTGAGATTAGTGATGTAATTTACTATTTGATAGGATATTTCGTATGTAACTCAGTTTTGATTGCTGGTACCATGATTCCTCAACATATCCGTGTAGTTGTCTAGTTGTCGTGAGGTCATGCTGATTTGGACATCAATTTGCGAGTGTTGTTTGCTTGGTTTTGACAAATTTGAGGAATCAGAATCCTTATAGGTTTCGAGAGTCAGTTGAAGGTTTGTGCAATTTTGCTTGTAGTTCGATTCAGTGTGTATCTGCTTTCGGCGCTTTGTTTGTCTTTTAATTTGTTCAGGCTATCCCACATGGTATAGAATCTATAGATTGCTGAATGATATGGCATGGATAGGTGGATTAAAATTTATTCTTGATCAAATAAACCAATTTCAATATTGTTGATTATGTCGACATATCTAAACCCAAAATTTAAGTTATGCACTTGTTGAATTGAGTTGGGAACTTACATTTTTGATCACTTAACCTAATTGAAGTTTAAGTAG
>JBBYHQ010000014.1:903375-921270 GCA_038382645.1 Spergularia azorica
ACTTTTTTAACCATGGTTAAAAATAATCAAACGGCTGAAATTTATCTTATCCTAATTCAATGGTTAAGATTTTATTTTTTATCCTAATTGTCAAATACTGACAACTATAATTGGTTTAAAAGATAGTAATAAAAATTGGTTTAAAATGAGGTGTTGACTAAAATGAGCCTACAATTTGTCATGATGGAGAAAGTTCACAAAATGACTAGTGAAATAAGGTTAGCTTTGCCTAGACATACAAAAATGAATGTTTTGAAGTTCATTATAACAAAGTACCTTGTTGAGATTGAAGTCCGATATTTTGATGCCAAAATGAAAACAGGCGATGTATGCGTGTTCTTTTACCCTTCGGTTTATTCTAAATACGAATTAGATAAAATCAAAAGTTCCTTACCATAAATTTTAACATTGTTGCGTACTTACGTGCCTGCATTGACTTAACTTGTTCGAAACTTCTTAATAGCTCTGTCAATTCCCTACTAAACTGAAATCAATACGACTACACACTAGTGCAATTAATTAGCTAGGCCTGTTAGCATGTGATCCCGCGAAGCCCGTAGATGATATGCCCGTGGAATGAACTTAAGAGTGTCATATAAGTTCATCGTTGGATAAGTTGACCGTGCAAAATGCATCACTAGATCTCAATCTAATTAACATGCAATTGTCTTATTTTAATTTGTTTTTGTAGGTCTCAACTTCTATATAAGCACACCCAAAAGTTAATATTGATCAAACCAAATCTTCCCTTTCCTCTAATTTGTCAAAAACTCTTCCTCTCAATCTCCTATAGGGGGACAAATGGGGACTAACTTTAGAAAAGGTCTAGTTTTAGTACATGTCTTGTTAGTCCTTGTGTGTGTCATTTCAGCAAATGGCTCAAGTCTAGGTAAAGAGTATGAAACACCAGCGAGTTCCCCATCGAAAAGTCATGGTAACTCGGACTTTGGTCATAGCCACAAACACCCTAAACATCACCCTAAACATCATCACCACCACCACCACCACCACCACCACAAGCATACTGCCCCTTCTCCTAGTCCCTCCGCACCACCACCATATGGGTATACGCCTAGTCCCTCACCGTCCCTACCTCCTACTCAACCTCCAACAATGCCACCAACTCAATCACCTATGATACCCCCGAGCTCATCACCATCAGTAGCACCTAGCCAGCCACCTGTTTATTCACCGTCACAATCGCCTAACATTCCACCAACTTACCCGACTACACCTCCACCTCCACCAGCTAACCCGCCTCCACCTCCATCAATTACCCCGCCTCCGCCTCCACCATCACAAACTACCCCGCCTCCACCTCCACCAGTTAACGCACCTCCACCTCCACCATCACCAACTACCCCGCCTCCACCTCCACCAGTTTACTCGCCTCCGCCTCCACCATCACCAACTACCCCGCCTCCACCTCCACCATCACTAACTACCCCGCCTCCATCTCCACCAATTAGCCCGTCTCCACCACCTCCGCCAATTTACTAGCCTTCACCACCACCATCACCAACTACCCCACCTCCACCTCCACCAGTTAACTCGCCTCCACCTCCACCATCACCAACTACCCCGCCTCCTTCATCACCAACTACCCTGCCTCCACCTCCACCAATTAACTCGCCTCCACCACCTCCACCAATTAACTCGCCTTCACCTCCTCCATCACCAACTACTCCACCTCCACCTCCACCTCCACCAGTTAATCAGCCTCCACCACCTCCACCTCCTTATATACCACCTTCAACTCCGATGGGATCTCCGACAATATCACTTGCATACTCCCCTCATGAATCTCCAAGTAATGCACCATCACAAGCACCTACAATTCCATCACCTACTTATGCACCAACAAACTCCCCGTCAGTCCCACCTACTCAACCACCAGCTTATTCCCCGTCTCAATCTCCTACAACACCACCTACACATGCACCGGTTATTTCACCACCTTCTTATGCACCACCCAAACCATCACCAGTTCCACCTACCCAACCACCCGTGTTCGCTCCATCAACTCCGCCACCATCGACTACACCTCCTACTACATCCCTAGTACAATCACCAACATACACTCCACCTACCCAGGCTCCAGTGACCCCTCCATCAGTCTCACCAAGTAAGCCTCCAACAACCTCTCCTGCTAAATCCCCCATCCAACCACCAACTTACTCTTCACCTCCAGCCACTCCTCCATCAACATCACCGAGTAAGCCTCCAGCTACCCCTCCTACAGTATCACCCTCAAAACCACCAACTTACTCTTCACCTCCAGCCACTCCTCCATCAACATCACCAAGTAAGCCTCCAACTACCCCTCCTATAGTATCGCCCTCAAAACCACCAACATATTCACCCCCTCAAGTTCCACCAACACAGGCACCGGCTACACCCCCATCTATGACACCTACCTATCCACCAGCTTTAGCCCCAACACCTCCACCCACTCAATCTCCTTGCCCTATTACCCACACCCTAGGCAACTAATAGCCATACAAGGTGTTGTGTATTGCAAGAGCTGTAACTTCATCGGGATCGACACACTTCTCGAGGCTTCGCCTCTCATCGGTATGTCCTACATTACAACTTTTCTCTATGACTATTATCCATATATAACGACTAGTTGTTTCCTAGCTATGCTAATTTATTATGAAGTAACAAAAATAGTCTAACATTTCGAACTTCTTTCCTTCAAACTTACGCAGGTGCTACAGTGGAACTCAAGTGCTAAAGCTTCAAGCGCAAGGTAAGGCAAATAGCCGTGACTGACAACAATGGCTACTTCTTCATCCAAGCCCCACGAAGTGTCCGAGCTCGAGGAGCATACAAGTGTAAAGTGTCGCTAAAATCCGTACCTAAGGACTCGGCATGCAAGAAAAAGAGTGATATGCATGGAGGAAAATCTGGTGCAATGTTGAGGCTGGAAAAGAGTCAAGTGCCGAGCTTAGGTCGTGCTCTTTACACAGTTGGTCCATTAGCATTTGAGCCGAAACATAAATGTCACAAGCATATGTAACGAATTAACGACTACTATTATTAGCAACTTAGCATGTCGCTAATTCAATTAGTAGGCTCATATATACTATATGAGTATTATATATTGTTGCATGACATAATTTTAAAGTTAATGTGATTGTGGTGTATTAGCCCACGAAATTGCCCTGATTGGGAGAATAATGCAACTTTTGTTTTTACTTTGAGATTGTGCATTAATCACCCACATTTCAATGTGGTTTCAGTCCACATTTCAAGCCCAAAGGGCTTTCACCGGGGGGGGGGGGGAGTGTAAAGATATATAACCAATTATTGGGATTCAACCACCATCAGTCTAAACTTTTGGTTGAGTTGACTCTTTAACAATATCATTATGGACTAGATGAGTTGTACACTTGTACATACATGTACATACATACATAATAAACGATTTGACTTTCAAGAGTATAATCAACTAGCTAGTTCAATTGAATTAAGCAAAATTTTGTTAGATTAGACTCTACAAAACTCCATTAATAAGATTAGGTCGTAATTCTTTCATGAATTAAGAAAGAAGTCATTTTCAAAAGAAAATTAAAGAAAAAGGTCATCGTCGAGATTTAATCAAATGATTTCGAGGGTTTGGTCAAGTCTGATTGTATGTTTGGTCAATGTATTGTTAAGTTCTTGATTGATTATTATTTACTTATTTCTATAATTGTTTATCAATGGCTGCTAAACATATTCACAAGTCTCACATTAAAGACGACTAAAGATTAGTAAGTTGACAAATGAAGATGTATGATGTTGCATCACCTTTAATCCTTCTCAATTTTTAATCATGTTTGCTGACCAACTTGTAAATCTTACATGTACAAAAAGAAATAAAAAATAATGTAAGACTAGCTTGAGTTGCTTCATTGATTATTGGCGAATGTAGAAATTTGACCCCAAAACTTTACTCAATTGTGTAATTTACCACCTTAACTTTCACTGGTAGTAATTTGCCCCCTTAGCTTTTCAATCATGTGCAATTCAACCAATTTTACTAAATATTAGTCAAATTAGCTATTAAAAATATTCTATCACAATTAAAAAGATATATAAAATCATTTATAAATAATAAAAATAATTTCCATCTCAAAAATCCATACGCAACACCAACAAAATAATTTAAAAATAATTTTCATCTAAAAAAAACTAGATATGCACTTAAAAAAAAGACAACAAACTCCAACGAAAAAAAAAACAAAAACATTTCTATCAAATAAAATTTGTTATACATCTATAAGATCATGAGCCATGATCAAAAAAATAATTGAGATGCAAGATGGAGTGAACAAAGTTCACATTTTGATTTTTATTTATTTATATTTTACGATTTCTTAGGCGATATTAACATTTTTGAAACAAAAATAAATTTTTGGATTTTTTTTTTGAGGTTCTTATCTAATATTTTAGATATTACTTTGAGTTTATCGAATAAAAATATTTTTTTGTGTTTTTTAATTAACGCAAATTTGATTTTATTGAAGAATTAATTGAAAATTAGAGAAAATAGTTGAATTGCACTTAAGTGAAAAGGAAAGGGGGCAAATTGCTACTTTCGCCATTGATTATTAAAGTGCCAGAAATTCCCTCAATTTTTTTTTTGGGCCAAAATTCGTTTTTTACGAGATTGTTCATTGTTTTTAAATAAATTGAAATTCATTAATATTGACGCCAAACGCCACTTACATAAAAAATTATAACGATACAAATATCATCAAATAAATCTAATTAACACAATTCTTTCCTAATTAACAAAATTGATCCCTTGCATGTCGACATATTTGCGTTTTCCATCGGCATCGGAGATTTATGTAACTAGGAGAAGATAAGACAACCAAAGTAGTTAATGCTATGTGATCCCGAATTCAGCATCTATCGGAACGCCATGACAAATTTAATGAACATCAGATTTTAGTAGAAATCTCGCGAATCTCATTATAAACCCACCTATATGTTGGTAGAGATACCCTTTCGAGGAGGTAGAAACGAGTTATTATTAAATATAACTAGTGATAACTAATTAATTAGGGTGAACAATACAAAAATTGGGGGTTAGCACCATCTAATTGATGGCTTGTAGCCCCTAGATTTAGATTTAGAAGCTAGGGTTTTTGAGAGAGAGGATGAGAAGGAGGAGAGGGAGGAGGAGATTGTTCATTTTTGGAAATAGATATTTGAATTTCAATTATTTAACAAAAACTTGTAGCTATTTGGCATCGGAAATGTGAAATCACGCACGGGAACGAGCCACACCCACAATGAGAAAAGAGAGTCCACTTAATAGCCCAAGGTCAAAGAGGTTTCATCCTATAACTAATTGACAATAGGAGAAGTAACTCTTTGGTTTATATCGTAGACAATTTTTTTTCTTTTTCCAATGGAGGACACTCACATGTAAAATATTTTGGGTATTACTGCAACTGAAAATTATCTTTATTTTATTTTACTAGCAATTTTAGTAAACGATAATTCTATCAACTCTACCAAAAAATATTAGGGGATCAGATCATCACCAGAAAAAATGAAGGGAGGTGTAAATTAGAGGAAAAGAATCAAAACTTTTAGAATAACAAGTCGATTTATATATGGACGACATAATAAAGGCCGTGTGGGGAATCTAAAAAAATTTTGGGGCCTTGGGCGAAATTTCAAAATGGGGCCCCAATATGTTGGATTTAATATGATTAGACTTCAAAAATTAAACAGTTTTTTGCAACATTTTGAGTGGGGCCTTGAATTTTGAGTGGGGGCCCTGGGCGCACGCCCGTCCCGCCCATGCTCATCCACACCACTGGGTATATTGTATCCATTATATCCAAGTTTTATACATGAGAGCAATTTAGCGCTACGTATCGTACATTCCAAGATGGAGACGTGTTTTATGCACATCTACCCCGTCTATGGCTAACCCATGGTATAATAATCTTACGAACGATTAGCAGTAGTAACTGGTTCATCTGTTTTATATTGCATATCATTTTTCCTGTTTCTCAATTTTGGGTGGATTTATTCTTCTCATTGTATATCATTATATGTCGACAAGTTTGTTGTAGTCTAATCACATGAATGAGAACAATGCTTATCATACGCACACACTTTCCGCTTTGCTTTGAACCTATCTAAATCTTGAACCCAATTAAAAATGAAATAGAATTATGAAGAAAGCATGCATATGAAATATGGGTCGAATTACGGACCGTAAATTACAACCCGAATGAGTAAAAGCCAAACTGATCGAGTATGTACCCAAACCAATTTAATATGGGCGGTTTCAGTAAGACTAATCTTGTGCTTGAAGTCTCTATCGTACGTTTTGGTCAAAACAGAGATAAATAAAAGAGAGAGAGAGAGTGAACCCCACCTCCTTCATAATGAGAGTGACCAACAAAGACAAAAGTTGAAAAAGTTTAAAAACATTGAATCCAAAGTCTTCACTCCTTCAAAACCTCAAAAGCTTGCCCCCACCACACCACTCAACCATTTCTTTTACTTTTCAATCCAAAAAATGGAAACCAAAACATAACAAACAATTCAACCAATTAATACTCCATGCCAGAATTCGAGTCAGCTGAAATCAATAACACACATAAAGGATGAACGAATAATGTTAAAAACTTTCACTAGTACAAGACTCTAGCCAAATCTTCTCCATTTCACAACAAACAATCAAGTACACCATATATTTAATGTTTCTGCTCTACAACCTTCGATTTAGTCCAATTTTAAGTCGAGCAGCACACTGCAAGTCCGGAAGCACAAACAAGTACTGACCTATTGAGGAATGAACGAATAACGTTAATAATCTACCCAAGTCTTCTCGATTTCACAACAAGCAACGAAATACAATCAGTACTTCTCTCCCACAATATTCGATTTAGTCCGATTTTGAGTCGGGTATCGCACACGAGTATGATTATGAGTCTATGACCCATTAATGAATGTTTAAACTTTTTTACTCCACTGATACAAAACTCTGCCCAAGTCTTCTCCATTTCATCATCAATCTTTATTTCTCTCATTCCTTCCTCCCTCATTCTCTCTCCTCTCTCTCTCATCAACAATGGAACTCTCATCTCCTCAACAAAGATACCACCACCATCACCACCACCACCACCACACCTTACCCCATCACACCTCTCTTCCTTCTCCTACAAGCAGCAGCAGTAGCAGCAGCAACAACAACAACAATGGTGTCAGAAGCCCAGGGCCAGGCGGCCCAAACTCAGGCCCACTACCAAGCCCAACAACACCAACAGTAACAAGATCCGACCCATCAAACCCATACCCAACAACCTTCGTCCAAGCAGACACCACCTCCTTCAAACAAGTAGTCCAAATGTTAACCGGATCCTCCGAACCCATCAAACCCGCATCCAAGCCCAACAACCACAACCACCACCATCCTATCCCTCCGATCAAACCCTCCAACAAATCTCGACCGTCCACTAAACTCTACGAACGGCGTAACAACTCACTCAAACACCTCCGTATATCACCCCTATTCCCGACACCTGCCGGTTACTCAACCCGTCACCCGACAAACTTCAAACAAGGCGAGATGTTGTCTCCTAGTATGTTGGACTTTCCATCACTTGTGTTGTCCCCTGTTACACCACTTATACATGACCCGTTTAACCGGTCATCACCGGTTTCCTCCAATTGTTCCCCCAACATCATCGACCACGTGGCGGAACAGAAGGCTATTGCCGAAAAAGGGTTCTTTCTTCACCCGGTTTCCCCCGCTCCGGAGCCCCGTTTGCTACCTTTGTTCCCTGTCACTTCTCCCAAGGTTTCTTCTTCTGATAACCACCTTACTAATCTTCATCATCACGCTACTTGTTGAATTATTATTATTCTTCTTCCAATTTTTAATAAAACATTTTTGTAATTTTTTTTCCTTGTATTTCTTGCTTCTTTTTTTTTGGGGACAATCCCCATTTTTAATTTATGTAGTAGTATGTAGTATATAAATATATAATTATTCACAATTATGTGAAGAAAATGTTATTATGAATATATAGTTTTGATTGAGGAAATGTTTGATGGTGATCTTGTAATGGGATGAAGAGTGATAATTATTGGAGAGAGATTAATGTAAAATTTAATCTCTAATCTTAACAATTGATTTTGATTATTGAGTATTAATATCCATTTTCCCCAATTTTATTTGTGTTTTAGCAATTAAATTGTAGTAGTTTGACTCTAATTATACCCTTTGACCCAAGTTAAATAAATTTAAATTTAGATTAAAATTTATCTGTAGAAATGTTCATGTGGGTATCTTTGATTTTTGTTTAATTTCTTACCAATTAATTTTTTTTAATTTGTTGGTAATTAGTTAAATAGTTGGATGACTAGTCATCAGTGTAAGAGTCTAGAAATGGGTGGGAAATATAAAGAAAAAATAAATAAATAAAAAATGAAATTGAGAAGACTGAGGTGTAAAAGACAAGTTTTTGAATTAGTACAGTGACAGCTCGTGGAGGAATTAGTGCTGACTCGATGAGCAAATAAAGGGTTGAATAGTAAATGCAGGTTAAATAATTAAAAAGAGAGTTTTTTTTTTTTTTTTTTTTTTTTTGGTTTTTAAAAAAGGGGTTTTTTGAGTGGAGCATTTACTAGGTAAAGTAAAAGAGTCATATGGACAAGAGGGGGGGAAAGGGGGGAGGAAAAGTGTGGATTTATCAAGAATGGTGGTGGGGTGAGTAAAATGCCAAATGGGGTTAGCTGTCAAAGAAAGAGTGGAGGGATGGGCAAGGAATCTTGACTCTTTTTTTGTGGGTGTTTTCTGACTTTTTGAAGGGGAGAAAAATTTTCAAAACTTGGTTTGAATCCAATGTTTGTGACTTTGCGTGCTTGTGTATCAAAGACTCTACGTCTCTACCTCTTATTTCCTTTGCAATTGTCTTCTCTTTTGCATGAGTGTTGTCTATGTAGTGCCCACTTCAAGTACACACTTTTTATCTTTGTTAGAAATATCATTTGACTTGTGTGTTACAAGTTACAACAAAAGTTATCTACGTGCTTTCTCTGTTGTACATACATTTCTCTACATATGACATAAGGGTGAATCACATCGAACGTAAAGAATTGAAAGAAGCCGCGGGCACGATATTTGTTCGGGAAACCGTGCTCAACATAACGAAACAAAACGAGCATCATTCATCAATAACGCATTGTTGCGCATGCTTACTTTTCAAACCTTGGTGTTTTTGGTATGACTCAGTCACTAGACACTGGAGTGCCGAGGTTGGTCACCAATACGAGCATACAGTAGTAGGCATTATGTTAAAGTGAGAGGGTGTTTGGCATTCATGAAATGATGTAATGTGAGTGATTGAGGTTGTTGCACCTTAGAATTGTTACTAGAAGTTAAAATGTCTTTTCAGTTGTGAGGCATTGAATTGACTCTCAGATCTTCTTTAGTCACCCAATCCATTACTAGGAGGGACTGAACATAGTGGCCTGTCATGAGATCTTTCATGAAATATTGCAAACATGTCATAGACTTGACATTTCGACTTTGTTCCCAGAGACTTAGGTTGAGTGTAAAAATCAAATCCCTCGGATCCTCATATCACCTCGGTTTGTATGAGTTATGACTCGTGAGTGTAAAATTTATCTTTCCACTTGGTTACTATAGCTGGTAAATGTTAACCCAACTCAAAGCCCGTTTGATATTCAGTTAGGGTTGAAAAATCCGCTCCGAACTAATTTGATTTGATCCACTTAATAGACAAGGTTGTGGTGGGTTGGTTATGATTGGATTAACCCATTTAGGTACGGCATAAAATGTATTATCGTTTCACAAGCATTACGTGTTTGAGTTGAGAGACTTCAAATCGATATATATTCAGCTTAATCTGGAATCGACGCGATCTAATCCAAGGTATTGTGAGCTTAAATATCACATTCCATTATGACAATGAGTTAGTGGAACTTTCCCATATTCAAGCAAATTCTTGTGCTGAGAAAGACAAAGTTAGCTAGCAAATCAACTATTTTAGATAAAATTAAGCAGTACCTCAACTTGGCTTGTATGAAACAAATCTATCTGCTATTGATTACTTTACTAGAAAATATAGTCATTCCTATTTTTGTTTTTTTCCCTAATTTCTTTTGTGGGTTTTGAGTATTTCTTAATTTTCAATGATGAAGTATGTGAACTAACCATACAAAAAGAGGAATGATCTGATTAGACTAATCTACTCTTATTTAGTAATCCTTTGACTAGAGAGGTCCCTTAAGATTAGAGAATGGGTCCCAATGTTTGTTGAATTGGAAAAAGATTGTGGAAAGCAAGCTTTTTCAGGGTCAGTTACTTTGGCCAATGAATGCAACCTTTGAATTTGATGCGTACAAGTTGTTCTGTTATGATGAATTATTGTGCAACATAACTCAATTTGGACCCAAAACTCCAAAAGTTGGACTACTTCCTTCCACTATACTCTACTCCGTAAAGATCAAAGGGTACTTTGGTCATGTTGTTGAAGTTTAGCTGGAGTGGAATGGATCACTTGGCGCGATTTTCAACTTCCGACCTGGCTCAATGCATTATCACCTGTAGATAACGTCGGACCTATGAGGGCGAGCGATCGGGTGCGCCAAATAAGTGATAATTGTTTGTTTTATTAACAGACATTATCTTTGAAGTTAATTTAATGCGCCTGGTCTTAGATTCGAGTCTCCCACCACGCTTGTATAAACGGCGAGTTATTATGGCACCTTCTTGTGGACAAGGACGAAAGAAACAAACAAGATAGGAATAGGAGAGAGTTGGGTTCAAGTCCTGTGGTCCAAGTGAAAATCATCAAGGCTCATTTTGACTCTAAAGAGACCAACAAGGGCCCCTATCTAGACATGAGAAAACGGGGGTGTGGGACACTGGGTGGGTTTTGAGTTGAATTGTAATTTTCTTATTTTTGTCCATTAAATTTCTCGAAACTTTACTCCGACTATATCTAAATATAGTTAATGAATTTTATCTAGCAGGATAGGTGAGTAAGTGCATTTGTCGATATAGATCTTTTTGTATACTACGGACACTGACAGAGTTCAAACTTATACAGATTACCTATTGAAACGAAATCAAACCGCTTGTAATTGTTTCAAGCCATTGTTGTGTGATTTGTGATGATGATAGGCTGGAAAAGAGAGTACTCCGTATTAACTATTAAGGCGGGCGTGAGGAGAGTGAGTAACGAAGGGCAGGAAACGGGGTTGGAAGGGCAGTGTGCCAAAAATGTGTGGTCATTTTGTTTGTATTTTGTGTGGACTTTGGACTCTTTTGGGGGGATGGTGGGTCATTTAGCTTAGTACTGGTAGTAGATGTTTCAAAGTTGAACGTTTCATGTGGCAGAGTTTCTCCGCCGATTTATATGCCAATTATAAACCCTTCCTTAACTCCTCGTTTCTCAGTTGAATACTCCGTCCAATCGTCCAGCCTTGCACACGAAACATAGTCGAATGTAGTTGGTGTCGCGACATGTCTCATTCGATGTGTTACTCTACTTGTATATATCAATGAGCTATCTTATATGGAGTATACTAATATAAAATATACTGGTGCTCGATTAAGATGTACTTAAGTTATGCAGTAAGAATTACCCAAGTCCAACAAGTACCACTAAACTACAGTACAGTTATACGAGTATCATTGAGGCAATTAGTTAGAGAAGATAAGATTATGTTACTCAAGAAAAAGTCAGTGTCAGTGTCATTAGAATGAAAATACTAGTCATAGGCTCATAGCACACCAGGAAAACACAATAAACAAAATACTGGTCACACTACAATACTATGTCTACCAAACATAGTCACATAGATTATAGATAAGAACTTCGACGTTGCATTCTGCAAGTGATCTTATCAATGTGTTAAACTAGATCTCAAGAGGACTATTCTATCTAATGTTTTATACAGAGTATGTATTAGAGAGAATTACGTGTTTCACTCGATTAAGTTGAATATTTACATCCAAAACAATTAGTTGTCTACTTAGATCTAAAAGTTTTGTACTAACATATGCGCATTTGTATATGATCTGTACTTTGGTTATTTTTAAATTTTGGTGACGAGATCGATCAGGTGGAAATAATTGTCAAAGAGATGAGTCATAGACTACTTTGTCGTACATATTGTGGATGGGTAAAGTTATATAAATTCGGTGTATGGATAGTGAGAGTGTGAGACCATAGATGTGCCCCGCTCGTTCTAAATCATAGTGGTAAAACAATCGCATGAGTTGAAACTAACCAGCTCTTTTTACCAATGAGAATTCCTAATAGCACGAGTCACGTGATTAAAAAGGTATGTCAAAAGTTAATTGTATTGTGGCGTTATCATTACCCAAAAAAGAAATGGTATTATCCATGCAAAACCTTTCTTTTTTGTAAACCATGCAAAACCTTCTTGAGTTGGGCTTATATCACTTTTCATTTTGGGTATGAAGTTGTCAAGCTTGCTGAACAAGCCTGATATCATATGGGCCTGTCATGTCAGAACCAAATTCGATTGCAGAAGTTAAGTCGGCCCGTCCACTTGGTTTAATTCATAGTGCATTTTTTAGTTCATTTTTTTTAAGAGAGAAATAGAGAAAGTAACTTAAATCTCCTTCAAGAACAAAATCAATAGGGTAGAGAGTATTATTCTTTTGTTTGAGAGAAATGGTAGAGGGTATTCATTAGTCTTGAAATGTCTTCTACAATGCTATTAGTTTTTCTCTTAGCTATTTCTTGATTTGTCAAAAATCTATGATGGCCTCAATAGTTATATGGTGGAGTCCAAAAATGTTACTCCGATATCAAGCTCTCAGCACTTATCTTAGCCATTGTGCCCAACTCAAAGGTAAAGAGATGATCGGGACAAAAGACTAATGAATACTACTATAATTGAGAGTATGAAACAATGTACATGCGCTCTTCCATCTAATCTCTTCCCTTCACAATGAGAAGATTGAGTACGAATGGAAGAGCATACAAATATCTATGGGTCGATGTATGATGAAATAGACTACGTAGGACGCAGAGACACGTAATAGAGTACACATCATCAACTTAGTCAAAAAAATGTCACACCATTAGCCATCAAGATCAGAGCAATAATCAGGTGTGCGGTAGTAATAATCAGCTTGAATAGACCTCATTTAGCCACCTTTGGAACCCCTTGATCATCTAGTACGTTCATTTCTAAGCAAATGTCATTTGTATGGAGAAGATGCATTAAACTCAAAAATGACCTCTCTCAATTTTGGAAAACTCTTAGGTTTAATTAGTACTTAATCTCAACTACTCTCCAATCCACCTCACCCCTTTTGCATTCAATATCTACGTTATTTGGTGTTGAATTTGGCTTTGGGGAGGATTAGGTAGTTGATTCTAGTAATTCGTATTAGACTTTTGAGGTTGAAGAATGACGATAGGACGTTAAGATAGTATTCGATTTACTTTCACTATAAAGAGTAGCGAAAATCAGCGTATTGAATTTAAGTTTGAATTACCATGTACGAATTTGAAGCATTAATTTCTTTTTGTAATGTTGTGACTAGCGAGTTCACGAGGCTTCGCTTGAGCGAAAGGTTACACTCTCTGAAGAAATTAAGGTGCTCTATAGTGTGGCTTGTTCGAGAGGTTAGAGAGGAGATAGTTATTAGGGCGCTGGAAAGATTGCATGGCTAGAACATCTACAATAGATGTCATAACACATCAAAAATAGGTATACAACTGAATTAAACTCTTATTTAGACGAGCTATATAAATCTGATGCGGCTTAGAATGTGGCCGTATACAACATTTTTCATCTAAATTGTAATATGATTACACGATATACTACTAAATCACACATAAGTGACTTATCTATCTAATATCGACCGCATTTTGTATAATAGACCATTAACTACATGGTCCAACATTAGTCATTATGAACAAAATGGAAGGAGATACCATGAAAGAAATTAAAAAGATTATACTATTAGGTTATACTATCCATAGGCGTTCACAATCATGATGATATGATCCAATATGTTGGTGCTTCACATCACCCTAGTATTTTTTAACATTGAAAAGTTTGACTAATTGAGTAATGATATATTTTTAGTGTTACTCAGTGTTTTGAAATTTCTAATTAGGTTTGACAATAGCTCTTCACTATAATAAACGGACCATATTACTCCGTATATGATAAAAAAACAATCAAATTCAAAGTTCTGGTCATAACATAATCCAAATTTGAAAGAGGTTGAGCGGTGACCAAATTCTAAGTGCAATGCATATTTGCTTAGTTAAATTTGCCTTAAATTCTAACGAGAAAGATACACTTTTTTATATCGTCTTTTTCTACTCGACTTTGAATTGAATGAGATATTCCGTAATACAAATGTTATTTTGATTGTTGTTTTTGTGGGTGTGTCACTCTACTATATGATGTCTAATCACAAGGGAAAAAGACATGAAAACAAGCTTTCATATACTCTCATGATCAGCACACCTTTCACTTTGTCTGTTTCACAAACATAAGCATCTTTGTTTTCATCCAAAAAAAAAAAATCTTGTTTTTTCTTCTCTAGTGTTCTTCTTCTGCTTCTACTATTCCCCGCGCTTCATACAATTGTCTTCTTTTCCATTAAATTTGGAGTCTTTTTTTTGTTAATCATCATTAAATTTTTGGTGGGCATTTAATTCTTCAATCTTTCAGGTATGTTTCTTCATGTTTTTATGTTTAATTTTACTGTTCAGCTTTCAATTTCATTTGGTTGAGTAAAGTTGAATATTTGTATGTATTTTGAATAATTTGAATGAAAGGTGAAGTGGGTTATCTTTATATTGTCTGATTTTAACTTAATTATGTTTATTTTGAGCTGTTTGATTGTTTTTCTGCTTGTAATGGTGAATTATGCTTGGGATGGAAATTGGGTTTTCTGTTTTTTTAGCTGATCAGATGAATTTAAAAGTTATCTTTGTTAATCATGAGTATAATTATGCTTAAGAGTGCATATATTTGAAGCTTTCATACCCTAATTGCAGATTTGTAGAAGTGGAGTAGGGCTGTAGGGAATGTTACAATTATTGAAACTTGAAACTTCTGTTTGAAGCTGTCTTTGGGTTTTCTTACTACACTTGATAATTTCTGGTAATTTTTTGTCTTGTTTCCTTATCTGGCTGTTTAGATGTTTGATCACTTGATTATACTCTAAAAAATGGGATTGCTGTCCATTTAAAGCTGTATCAGCTAATTTGAGTCTTTGAGATAAGCACTAATGATGAGTGGCACTGGTAAGAGAGATGTACTCCAGAATTGGGAAGAACATGAGAAGGATATCGAAAACACGGATAACATTTGGTAATGGGGTTGTGGTTTACCACCTATGCTTCTGATATCATCTTTGTCGATAATTATGAGTAGTAATGAAAATTGGATGAAGAAATGTCTAGCATTACCTTCATTTTACCAAATTTTTAGCTTGAACTAGTTACCGTCCCCTTATTTGACCCGTAAACTTGATCCTTGAAGTTTATCGTTCATGTTTGGTTTGCGTGATTGGTTTAGTAGAAATGTAGTCTTTTATGAAGATAAAGTCTTTCATGTTGCGAGTATGGCTAGAATTATGTGTACTTTCAGCTGTAACTGGGAGGGACTGCTAAGGGGGTTCATCACTAACATGGGAATAAAGCAGCGGTAGTTATTGTTGAACTTATCCTGTTTGTAAGCCCATCTCTCTGTAATGTGGTTTCATTTTCTGTGTTAGGAAGTCACTCCGATTACCTTGGGTTTGATGACAAATGACATGCTGTGTGTGGAAGCCATATCACAAATTCTCAGTTCTTAGTTTGCTGATAAAATAGCCTGCTTAATCATGCCTACTGATTGTCTCAGAAACACGAGAAAGAAAAAGACTTGTTTTGCTCAGGTAATACTTAATTGGAATCAACTGCGGACTCTTTTTTGCTCCTCTGTTTCACTTTGAAGTAAAGTTCAGTGGTGTTGTTCAATTAGGTTTCAGAGGTTGAAAAGCAACTTTGGTCACGTATCCAATCACATGGAGTGCTTGATACAGGTGTTAAGGGTCTTTATGATAAGGCATGTTGTATATATGAGAAGCTCTTCCTCAGTGATAATGAACTATCAGAACTTCAAAACATTGAATATTTATTGTGGAGACTTCACTACAAGCATATTGATGAATTTCGCAAGACTTTATGCCAAACTGCAGCCACGATTGAAGAAAAGTTAGCAACTAAGTTGGATATTACTATGAACAAGGTAAATGTGCACATGGAAGGATTCAAACTATTTTTGTCAGAAGCAACTAAATTTTACCGAGATTTAATAAGAAGTATCAAAAGGTATAATGGCCTATTTGATGAGCCTTGGTTTTATAAGAATGACGGAGAATCTGGTCGCATTGAACAAAAAAAGTTGCATAAATGCCAATTTGTTTGTCATCGCCTTTGTATTTGTCTCGGGGATCTTGCAAGATATCTAGAGCTATATGAAAAGCCCAGCCATCATCAGAGAAACTGGTCCGTTGCTGCTAGTTACTACTTGGAAGCTGCAAAGATATATCCTGATGGTGGGAATCCCCAAAATCAGGTACTTCCCTGCACATGTGTTCGAGCATTCTTATCAGGTTACCAGCATCTTTGTGGAATATCATATTTGTCCTCCTGATGCTTCCTAGTTGGCAGTGCTGGCAACATACATAGGGGATGATTTCCTTGCTCTATACCATTGTATAAGAAGTTTGGCCGTTGAAGAACCTTTCCCGGATGCCTTGCAAAATCTGATGCTGCTTTTTGAAAGGGTATGCTTTGTGAACACAATTGCTCTTTTCCAGGCCTTTCAGTGTTTGCAAATGATACTGGTTTTTGAATTTACTGGCATTCAGATGTTGCCCTTTCTAATCTTGCAGAATAGGTCGAGTAACATAGATTCCCTAAAACATGAGGCGCATGACTTCGGCAAACCATCTGATTGGATTTCTAGCTCTTGTGAAGAGCTTACAGATGGAACTTCAACAAACAGAAGAACATCAAACGTTGCTGGATGTGATCCATGTGCTGCATCTGATTTCTGCACTCTTTTCATCAGGATGACTAGTTTCTTCTTCTTAGAGTCCGGGTATGTTGTGCATCCTACTCTATCATGCATAATTCATGCCTCCTCTGTTTGCTTCTTGTGCTGGTGATACTTCATTTAGCCTTTTTAAAAAATTGTTGATTCTGTCGTAGACTCCCTGTGACACCACCACCTGTAGACTAGGTAGGCTCACTTCTTATGATAAATGTTCTGCTTTTACCATCTACAGTATTTCTTTGTTTACGGTGTTGGCCCCGTACTTCTATATTAGGAATGTATAAGTAGTGATAAAAGTACTCATTGAACAAGAGCATAGCTGAAAGAAGTATGACTTCTGTTGTTGTCGCCAAGGAGAGCATTATACTTATTAATTTTCACTCATAAATAAGATAATTTAACAGTATTTGGCTTTCAAATAGAATTGAATGGGGTTTGTTACAACTTTTGCACTGTTTTGCAGTCAAGAAAGCTTCACCTCCGCTTTCTTTTCTACTCTAAGAAAATTTGAAACACTTTTGGTACTTGATGTGGGCGAACTGAGTTCAGCATTACAATCCTACCAGACTATGAACTTATTGAAGGCTGGTCCTTATCGAGCCCTACACATTGTTTCTGTGTTACTCTTTATCATCTACAACCTAACAGCAGATCCTGAGCGAAAGCTATGGAAGCCAACTGGGGATATGCAACAGTCTGAATTGGTCAAGTTGTCTTCGACTGTTACATTCACATTCATGGGCCGCCTTGTTGATAGATGTTTGAAGGGCAGTCCTGTTGTTTACTTTCCACTTT
>JBBYHQ010000014.1:927002-948828 GCA_038382645.1 Spergularia azorica
ACTAATTATTCAAATTACTAGCTATAATTCAGGAACTTCTAACAACTAATCTTGACTATTTTGGAGCATAACCAACAGTGGCTGCGCCTTGGTATAGTTCACTAAAGTGTTCTGAGTCGATTCTCGACTACTGGAGTGCCAAAACGGTGTTTTCACTCACCGTGATCTGAACCCTTGTCTGCATAGGGGTTAGTCTTTTTGACAGTTAAACAACATCAGGGGCCAAATTATACATTGAGAAACCATGCTGCACAGCTTAGGAGTTAGGATTCGCAGATGGAGAGCATATGTTAATCTGCAGCAACATGATCTCTCCCCAGATAAACGTACGAGACAGACATGCAGCAGCAAAATTTGAACCTTTCTTTTGAGCGGATTGTGGATTAATTGCTGCATGTCTGTCCTTGGGGAAGATCACACAACACACACACACAAAATGTTTTATCAAAAATCAAACAAACAGCTCTTATCGAAAATTGGTTTCGAGTTTCATTTGATTACAACTACCCCGTGTTTCTTGGGCAAGCCAAACTCATACATATACGGTTTACATTTCGTGGTTGGCTATGTCATGCCTCCAGTATAGCAACGCGAGCTACCAATAAACAAGAGCAAAGCAATGATGATATAACAAAATTTACAATTAGATGTCAAAACAAGTGGGTAGGGAAGAAAGGAATTGGCAGGTGCATTCATTTTGATAGAGATACCTTCTCATTACTTCCACAGTTCCTCCATGGGAATGCCACGATCACGAGCTACTTCACTGAACTGCCTCATGCTCTGCACCGCGACAACTGTGGCCCTGCCATTGTTGAGTGCATTATTACTTCCTAGCTGCTTGCCCAGAGCATTCTCAACTCCAGCCATTTCCAACACAGTTCTGACAGCACCACCAGCAATAACACCAGTACCAGGTGCTGCAGGGCGAAGCATCACTCTAGCTGCTCCATAGTCAGCCTCCGCTCTGACAGGAAATTGCAAAAATAACTTGAGCATAAAAGTGAACTATTGGTACAAAGCAGAAGTTACAAGAAAACGATGTCATTATCATACAGAATGCTACAGGTAGATATTACAAGATGCAGATCAATTAAAAATCATTTCTCTGAGGCAAGTATTAGTACACAGGAATATTCACACAGGTATATTGAATTATGATCCAAACAAAACTATTTTAGTAGTTCATAATATCCAGCTAGTGGAAAATTATTGTATACACTCGAGAGTATGTACTAACATGGAGTATTAGTTCCCATAGTGGGCAATTATCAGTTTAATCAGTAAAAACTCTCCTACCCCTAATATCCCCAACAAGATATACAACCTGGTGATGTCATTTATCACAGTACATTGTAGAACTGTAAATGAGAAATACAGCTAGTCAATAGTCAGGAACCCTTTTATCTTCTGGGGGCAGATCCTCTGCTGTTGGATGGCTAACAACCTAGTCTCGTGACCTCTGTTGTCCACGACCCAACAGCAGAGGATCCGTTTCCTACTTTTGTCCTACTTGGTGCTGATACATATATTCCGTGTTCTGTTCATGTTTTTGGGCTTTAATTTTGCATCAGGTATCATGTACAACAATATCAGCCATTCAGAAAGATGAACTTATTACAACTTTCCTCCCAAACTCTCAATACTACTACTCTTATTCATACCTTTCTTACAAAATTGTAAAGTAGTTTATAAGCTCACTAAATCACCTGTTCCCTTTCACACAAGAAAATTCAACCAACTACGAAATTGCGCAGGCTCGAGAAAATAAGTTCACTACAAAGGTCAATGTTATCACTCCAAAAGTCCATGGTACCTTGCTTTTGTTCATCAACTTCTATAAATTCACTGTAACTGAAGCCAGATAACTTTTAAAAACATCAATATCTTATCTGAACTTCAAGAACTTTTATAATGCTGCATCTCTAACCTATCCTAGTACAGCAGTACGATGATCCCCCGCCCTCAACTCATTGACCATGATATCATCAATACCACGTCATCCAAAATATACGGAAAAATTGGAGAAATATTGCAATCATATATGAACCTCTTTAATGAGAGTCTGAATTCCAAGTTTCCGTACCTGTGAGGGAATGTCAAATACTTTGTCATGGGCACAGTAACAATATTGCGGCGAGCATCTGTAGCAGCCTTCTGCACAGCAGAAACGACCTCCTTTGCTTTGGCACATCCAACACCAACTCGGCCCTTCTTGTCACCCACCACCACAATCGCCCTGAACTTCAATTGTTTCCCTCCTTTTACAACCTTTGTCACTCTTCTAACCTGGCATTATACAAAAGAACTATCAGCTGAAAATTCGACGCAGTTAAAGTGGACAAAAGATCAAAACCAAATGTTCCCCAAACAATACTATCTCAGAAATTAAATTAATAGATAAACACCAAAAGCACCAGTTCGTCAGCTATCAACTACCAACCAAAGCTACCGGATAGAATCAATTCCAGTACCAAGAGACTTAACAGCATAACTAACACAGAACACACACAAAATAGCAAAGAACTAAAGTAAAGGAACCGTGAACTCTCCACTATCAGAGTACCAATATCTTACTACAAGATAGTCATCACCAAATAATAAGAAGTCTGTGAAAACTCAGAACACCTTCGAAGATGCATATGGTGCTCAGCCCCATCTTCAAATTACGCCACAAACTGAATTTGCTTACTATAAACATAAAAGGAAACGGTACCCACAACTCTCGGCATTCATCAAATACACACCCAATTGTTACTTAAAAGCGTAGAGAATCAGCAAATATAGACTCACAAAACTCATCTCCTATAATACACTGTTCTTTCAAGTGCATTATTGATCCTCAAAAGTCAAAACATTTTCTTAATATCAAAGTAAACTTCCTGATAAGTTAGACTTACACTGCCAACAGTAAAACCTCACCTCCAAAAATCCATCTTTCATCTGAATCCATGACCTTTTCAAAAGTTACTCCAATTCGTTCAAGGTTACGACTTCACTAAATAATCAAAAACTTTCAGTAAAACAGAACTTCTATGTCCATCTTAACTCAAAACTACCCGACAAACTACTAGCGGACATTCTGACAATAGAGTTCCTTGAATTATACAAGTAAACAAAAAGCACTTCCAGGACAAGAAGCTTCTTTCAAGTTGCCAGACAATTTACATCCTCAGTTAAATGTGAATCACACCAGTAAATGTTACCATCACTGCGAAACACACTTTGTCCAAATTTCCACCCAAACCTTAGAAGTACTGTCCAATTATCATCAATTGACCAATATCACTCATAAAACTAGAAATCCACTACCAAAAATTTCATTGTGAGTTCCAAGTTATTCCCACAGCAGGCATCAAACAAATTACAGCCTACAGGCACCTACAAGCTACAATTCAATTCAAAGCATAAATTCAATACACTTGATTCCTCAGAAATGCATTTCACTCAGTTTCACACCCCATTTATAACCAATTATGTAAAAAGTAATCATCACGTTTCGACTTACTCAAATCAATTGAAATTCAGCATAACTCACCTCCCAAAATTTCAACTTTCTTTTAAATTTCAAATAAACACCCAAATTCTCAAACACATTACCAGCCAATCCAAAACAACAAGTAAAAATCTAATTATTCCAATCAAACCCACTTCTACACATTTCAATCAAAATTCCTCCATTCGTACAAACCTTCAATTCCTCAAACACATAAATTACCAGTATTGAAATGAATTCATCAAACTCAATTCTCAAAATTTCATCTTTCATACAAACAAACACTCAAATCCCAAAAACAACACCTATAATAAAGGGGGCAAAGAATTAGATAACCTGAACAACATTATCTTATTATTTCAATCAAATACACTTCCCAAATTTGCAAACAACAACAAACAACAACCAAGCCTTATTCCCAAAATGATTTGGGGCCGGCTAACATGAATCGTCATGTGTAACCGTCTTCCATCAAAATTACATCTTCCATCACAATTCCTCCATTCAAACAAACCCTCAATTCCTCAAAACACATACTCCCTTCATTCATTTCCAAGCTTCCTGTTTTCCTTTTAGGGGAATTCACTACCAAGCTTCCTGTTTCCAGTTTTAGTAACTTTTCAGCCAATGAGAGGCCTCCTGAGTGCTAGGTGTCCCTTTCCCAGTTGCTTTTAATAATTTTTAATACATTCCTTAAACTTTGTGCAAAAAGCAATAGGAAGCTTGGAAATGAATGGAGGGAGTACATTACTAGTATTGCAATGAATTTCTCAAACTCAATCCCCAATTTTCCATCTGTCATACAAATAAACACTCAAATTCCAAAACCGAAACACCCCAATTACCAACATAAATCCTCAATTTCTCAAACACATACATTACTAGTATTGCAATGAATTTCTCAAACTCAATCCCCAAAATTCCATCTTCATACAAACAAACACTCAAATTCCGAATACGAAACACCCCAATTACCAACATAAACCCTCAATTCCTCAAAATACATACTCCCTCCATTCATATCCAAATGCCCCATTGACTTTGCAGTTTTTGACTTAGCATATTGTGAGCCACATACCAACCAAATGAATGACTTATTTGCTATAGATTTAAAAGGAATTGGGATAGTGCATTGCAGAATAGAGTATTTGCTAACTTTTACACTAAGTGAACATTTCATTTGATCTAGAGGTGTGCCCAAATATGGTGCATCAAAAACTGCAAAAAAAATGGGGCATTTGGATATGAATGGAGGGAGTACATTACTAGTATTGCAATGAATTTTTCAAACTCAATCCCCAATTTTCCATCTTCCATACAAACAAACACGCAAATTCCGAAACCGAAACACCCCAATTACCAACATAAACCCTCAATTCCTCAAATCACATACATTACTAGTATTACAATGAATTTCTCAAACTCAAACTCAATCCCCAATTTTCCATCTTTCATACAAACAAACACTCAAATTCCGAAACCGAAACGCCCCAATTACCAACATAAACCCTCAATTCCTCAAACACATACATTACTAGTATTGGATTGAATTCATCAACCCCCAATTTTCCATCTTTCATACAAACAAACACTCATATTCCAAAAACAGAAAACCAAACCATATGATAATAATCTAATACAATACATAAACCATATAATAAAAAATCTAATACATAAAATTAAAGTGGCAAGAATTAGATTACCTGAACAACATTCTCTTCAAACCCATCACGAATCTTCTCCTTCTTAGTTTTAGAACCAAACCCAGTTTCCTTCTTAATCTTCGAGTCCATAACATACACATCTTTCCCAAGAAGAGTCTCACCACTATAAGCAGGTCCATAAAGCTCCTCATAAGCTCGAGCCATCTCTTCTTCCGACTCGAACGGCGGCTCATCAATGGCTCGCGGTGGTACGAACCCATCTGGCTTCTCGGGCGGGTCGTATGCGACTGGCTCTTCCGAGTTGAAGAGCTCGTTTTCGAAGAAGGTTATGTCAAGCTCATCTTTTTTGGAGGAGAAGGCAATGTGGGAGGGGGAGGGTGAGGAGAGGGAGAGGGAGGAGATGGGTTTGGTGAGGAGGGAGATAGGAAGCTTGAAGAAGAAGCAATGTGGGGTGTGGAGTGAGAGAGGGGATGTTGTGGTGGTGGTTATTGTGGTGGAGAGTGGTGTTGGTGTTGAAGTTGCCATTGGAGAGAGTGTGGGAGAAGATTGGGGTGTGATGAGAAAATGAAGGGCTTATCCTCTTCTGAAGCGTAACTCTTACATACTACCGTACTCGGCTTCTCCTATGAGTCGGGTATGGGATGGCATTTTATCGAGGATTAAGGTTCGCCTAATTATTGTCCCGAGTTTGAATTATTATATCTAGACGTGGTAAAACTGACTCAGAATTGAATATCCGAACAGAATTAGGCCTCGTTTGATAGAACTGCATCTTTCTGAACTGATCTGATATGATCTGAATGATTCTAATCTGATCTGATCTGATTTGAATGACTCTGAACTGATCTGATTTGATCTGAATGTGTTGAAATTTTGATTGAATTTCAACGAATTAGTATCAGTTATGGATCAAATACATTGATAGAAATTTGAACATTTCTGATCTGATCTGATCTGATTTGAATGACTCTGATCTGATCTGAATGATTCTAAACTGATCTGAATACTACTGCAAATAAGTCCTATCAAACAGGGGCTTACTTGACCTGAACATCCGAATTTGACCCGGATTTATAATCTAAATTCAACCCGAAACCCGAAATGACCCGACCCAAACCCGAAATTGACCTGACCCGGAAAGACCCGGACTGAAATAAGTGAGAACCGAATAATCAAACATTTAAGGGCCCGTTCGGTATCACTACTGTTTTCGGTTTTTGGTTTTTTTTTTTTTTGTATAAAATTTAGTTAAATAAGTTCCAAAAATAAATTTTAATTGTATGTTTCTATAATAGTCATACTGAAAATGAAAACTGACAACTGGAAACTGAAACCACTTATTCTGGTTTTCAAAAACGGCACTTTGGTTTTAAAAAAAAAAACAGAACACTGAAAACAGACAACGATACCAAACAGGCCCTAAATGAACCGGTTGAGCGAAAGTGGCTTGGATTATCTATATCACATATTCAAACACTCAAATTACCAATAAAATTTCAATATGAGACTAAATCTTTAGAGATTTGACATTAATATGATGAGATTTGAACATTTTGAAATGACTGAATTTGAATTTGACCCGACAGGAATCCGACCCAACCCGAACCTGACCTTAACCAAAATAGACCCAAAATATATAACCCGAAATGTGACATGACCCGAATAGACCCGACTCAAACCCGACCAGAATGACCCCTTTGCCATGTCTATTTATATCCATATCCCCTTAGGTCTTAGTATTGGATGGTCCTACTTTTTACTACCAAAGCAACAAAATTATGTCCACAAGTAATTAATTAATTTTATATTATTTTAAACCCAATTAATAATTAAAAAAAAAAGTTTAAGAACCAAAAATATAAGTCTCACCATTAAAGAGTAGAGTGTCAAATTGAGTCTCATTTTCCATTTACTGTGCATGATGTAATTGTGACATCATAGTGGCATTTGAGACCTAAAGTGAGTTTCACTAATAATTATGCTCTTACAAGTGGAGCCCACATGATAATCTCTTGAGACTTTTGAGACGGTCTCTGTTTTCAGAGAGCGTCTCAATTTTTGAGACTCACCCTCTTGATCTACATTGGAGGTCTCTCATTTTGAGACTCATTTTATTCTTTTTGAGACTTGTTTGAGACCCCCAATGAAGATGATCTCATATGTTAGCCGTTGTGGTTTGTACTTTGATTTTTGTTAAATACAACATAAATTCATAGCTAATATATAGATAATATAATTTTTCGCTAATTAACAATGATCTCTTACACATCGCCATCTTTGCGTCTTTCATCGATAGAGAAAATCTGTGGCGTTAACATAATTCTTCTCTAATTAACCAAATTGTCTCTTACATGTCGAGTGCCGACACCCTTTCATCCTGGTATAACGAGAAGGAGAAGAAGAAAAAAACTGATGATATTGAAGTCTAATCCATTGATGATACCAATTTGCGAACAATTCCCGTCTCGAACAAATCAAAACTATGGAGAAAATCATGTCCAAATAAACAGATCATATCTCACAAGGGAGAGTCAAAATTAAAATCTAAAATACTATATAGATCAAAATTAATAAAAGCGTTAAATCTAAACAAAGAGAGATTTACGAGAGGTAAAGAGGATGAAGGCTAGGGTTTGTTTTCTTGAGGAGAGATCTCTAGTTTCTATTTAGTTTCTTGAGTATGAAGGGGAAAAAAAAAATAGTTCAAAGGAGATACGCCGTCTGTGGGAATCGAACCCACGACCACACGGTTAAAAGCCGTGCGCTCTACCGGCTGAGCTAAGACGGCTATGTTTAACAGTATAATTATGTCAGATCAATTAACAAAACAAACAACCTAAAAAATAAATAAGTATGGCTTATGCACTAGAACGTCATTCTATTATCTTCCGGTTACTTAATGACATGAAATTACTGTACAGTAATTTTTACACTTAATTATAGCAGTGATAGCATGGTTAATGTGTCTTCTCATTTTCTGAAACTGATGCAGTAAAAACCATAGTAACTAATGCAGAAACCCAATCATCTTCTAAACTTCACTATATAAACCAACCTAAACTCCCCATAATTCTCACCATCTTCCATCTTTTTCCACTAATCTTCTCCTATACGTCACACTAATCCTTTCTTTTTTTCAATCAAATTACTCCGAAATGGCTGTCAAAACCACTGTTTTCGCGGTACTAGCCATATCACTGCTTATGGCAAATGCTGCAACATCACTAAGAGACTTTCCCACTGGTGCAAACCCTGATTTAGACATTGCTGCAAGACTGCAGGCTACTGAGGGTGGCACGAATGACTGCTGGAGCGCGCTGTCAGAGCTCAGACAGTGCTCGAATGAGGTGGTCGCTTTTTTCCTGAACGGACAGACAGACATCGACACTCCCTGCTGCAATGCTATCGAATTCATTACTGAGAAATGCTGGCCTTCTCTGCTTGGTGTCCTTGGGTTTAGTGCTGAAGAAGGAAGCCTGCTTGCTGGGTACTGTCACAAGAGTTCTGGTCCTGCTGGTGCACCGCCTACTGTTTCTGTGAACAATCACTTCTGATCTTCTAGTTTTCGGGTTACAGAATGTTTTCTGTTTTTCTGATTGTGATCAGATTTGAGTGAAGATATTACCACGCTTTGATTGTTTAGGCTTCTGTAATCCGTAATCAGTATGTGTTTGCATGTTTCGATTCAATCATATGAGTTTATCCTAGCTTTTCAATAAAAGAACTGTGTTCCGTCAAATTTCTTGTTCATCTTAAGTTATAATTTACTCAGTACATGCACGTAACAAAACGCTTTAATAAATCGTTCAGATGATCAATGACATACACGTAACAGGCCGAGTAATCTTGCACTAGGCTAAAACTAGGGTTCTGTCTTAATCTGATGGGAGTAAATCGGAACATCTTGCTGGTTCCGAAACTAGATTTCACGAAAATTGACAGAATGACAGTAGTCAGAAAAGAATGTACAGTACAGTTGCAATCTTAGCATTATGTTTTCTGTTTTTCCTAATTATGATCAGTATAGATGTACTACAAACAATAAAAAAAATGTAGAACTTCTGATGCTTATGTTTTTGCTGAATCTGTAGCTTGTAACATACAATAAACAGGAAGTCTTTTCTCTTTACTTTTCAACAATGAAAATAAAGTTCAGTAAACTCTAAGTTTCATTACCCACTGATCACAAAATCACCGTGCTGCCTTCTCTGCAATAAATCGGATAATGTACCACAAATCGGGGTATGAACCTCCTAATGATTGAGTAGCTTGGAGTCGCATGCTACTATTTTAAGTAAGCTGACATTTTCATGGCACTCCCCAATTTTACACAAGGCATTTTCTACATAGAAAGTCCTGACATCATTGACGTATCGGAATCTATACTGGTATAACTTTCCCTGCAGCACGAAAACGAGAAGAAGATATCATATCTACAGAGTAAAAGATGAAATCTATTCTCCCAAAAAATAAAGCACAGCCGCACAGGTAAATTAAGAATGTATAGGGTAGCACCATACCTTGATAGAGACCTTTGTTCTCACATTATTCTCAAGAGCTTCAACCATTGACTGCAATTGCATAAACACACCATTATGCTTCCGAAATGCAATTGCTTTTGGCAGCACAAGCTCGGTGGGCTATACCACAAGACCCCGTCAAGGGTAATGTCCCGACGTTGATCGGACTCAGAGATGGCGTGGGGCTGGCGTCACTTTTTGACGAGAATGAAAATCTCGTTCCTCCTTGGGAGGATGTAATAGCTAGTAGTAGTTAGTTTTTGTTTTTCTTCATCGATCACCAAAAAAAAAGAAATATAATTATACGTACATTGTCGAATGGCTGTTTTCGTAACATAACAGAACATATATTGTCGATAAAAACTAGTAGAGACTGAAAACTGAAAACTGAAAACGGTTTTAAAAAATAGGACTTTGGTTTAAAAAAAAAACTGAAAACTGAAAACGATATCAAACAAGCTCTAAATTGTCGAAAAGATACTGTTTCCGAAACATATTAACCTTGTCAAATTGAAGAAGAACTTGAATGGCAAGTTCAGGTGGAAGAGTGCCCTCTTCAACCATTTGATCTAAAGCTTCTGTCAAACTATTCCCTATTGTTGATCCCCTGTACAACTCGAGTGTCGCCATCTCCTAACAAATCTGCTTAATTATCTGCCAAACAATTCAAAAAATATTCCCAACTAATTAGTTACGTAAATTCAGTCTTTTTTAATTCAGATAAAATCACTAATCCAAGATTTTCGATAAATAAATTGACCCATCTCGATATCATGATTCATAACACACCACATAACCACAACTAGCACATAACAAAAATTTCGATAAGACAGTCGTAAGCAATACAGTACGTACACATCCGAAACCAAAAAAATTTAACTTGAAATTGATACATTAATTGAGAAGAAGGGGTTGAAAATTTACAGTTTTAGTGAAGTTTCTTCTGTTTTTGGTGGGGAAGTCAAAGTTCCTCGGTCAGTCTGTGGTGCGAATTTTTTTTGAATTGGAGGCGTATATATACCCTAATTTTCCTTCTGATTTGGTATTTATACTGCTTTTATGTCATGGACCGGGCGGTTGATGTATTTGGAAAATTCGGCCCATTAATATCCAAGCTTGGTTATGAGTCGGCTCTGATGGGTTATGCGGGCCCATTAATAGGAATAAACTGGGTATGAGTCGGGTTGAATCGAGTCTTGTTTAGGCCGGTTAGGACCAGGTCTTGCCAGATCTTGTTAAAATCCGACCAACTTATGGATTTGGTTTCATCAAGGTACTGTATTTACTAGTCACAGTTTTGCCGTGGTGGTATTCAAAGTTAGCATCAGCTGATGGTACAATATCATTATTCTTTATAAAATGGAATCGGGATGATTGTGAAGCCAGCTGGTTCGAGTCTGTATTAGGCCGGTTAGGACCAGGTCTTGTTAGATCTCGGATTCTATAAAGTGCACTCCAAGTCAACTCTTTTTTTATTTTTTTTAAAAACACATTTATAATTGGCCGGTGTTAGACAGTAAAATTCTACTCTCTCCATTCCAGTAATTTCTTGGACCATTCCTTTTTGGGTCGTTTCGCTCATTTCTTGGACTTTCTTTATTTGGAAAGTTTTGACTTTCCCACTGATGCACACCCTGAGTAAGACATTGCTGTAAGAAGGAAGGATACTGATGGTCATGCACTCGTACAAATGCCTCACGAGGCTCAAATAAGGTGGGTAACCGTTTTCCTGAACGGACAGAGAGACATCGACTCTCCTTGCTGCCATGCTACCGAGTTTATCACCAGCAAGGGCTTACTGCTGAAGAAGGAACTTCCTTGCTGAGAACTGTAGTAAGAGGTCTGGTCTTGCAGGTGCACCGCATACTGTTTCTGAGAACAATCACTTCTGATCTCCTGGTTTTCAGTTTTTTCTGATTATGATCAGAAGATTCAGAACTGAGTCAATCGATAAGCACCATTTAATTGTTTAAGTACCTCTCTATTCAGTTATCAGTTTATGGTATGAATGCTTGGATAATTAGTTAATCTTAACATTCGATAAAATAACTGTCCTTTATCAGATTTCACTCAAGACGTACCCCTAACATAATGTTTCAACTCATTGTTCAGACTACTAAAATTTTTTGTTAATGTGTGCTGGACTGCTGAAGCACATTCAGCACACATTAACAGGTCGAGTAACCTTGCACTCGGCCAAAACTAGTGTTCCGTCTTACTGTGATGGAGTAAGTCGAAACATCTTGCTGGCTCTGTAACTACCTTTCGTAAAATTGACAGTAGTAATCCACATATGTCAGATTAGAATGTTCGGTTCTAAGTCAGCATTCTCCAACTGCGTCTCTTTCCGGAGAAAACAACTGGTAGTATGGCCAAAATAGTTGAAGAATCAGTAGGGACAGAACAGACAGCTATTTTCCTGCAGACCTTGAACAATTCACTTCTCTTAATCTGTCCAGGTTAGAAGGAAAAGCCCTTCGGTTTCTTTCTTCAGAACGACAGGTAAATTATCGACTTTAGATCAGATTGTATGTATAAACTTCTTGCTTCTAAGGTCAAGTAGAGTCGTATAAAGTTATAAACAATGACATCCAAAGTTCATCACTGAAGCATACATGCTAAAGGTGTGAATCGTAAGCTTCATTACCAGCTGCAAAAGTTGCCATGCCGCCTTTTTCACAATAAATCAGGTAATGTACCACAAATTAGTAACAGGATAAAAATGTCATCTTTATAGCCAAAAAAATTTCTATCCTTGAACCCCCTACTACTAATTGAGTAGCTGTGAGTCTCATGCCACTATTTTCACTAAGCTGACATTTTCTAGGCACTCCTCACTTCTGAATAAGGCATCCTTTAGGACAAAAGTCCAGACATTGTCGACAAATCTGTAGCTATGCAGATGTCCCTGCAACATACATAAGTAGAAGAACATGTCATATTTACTGGATATTTGATAGCCAAATATACTTGACATAAAACAGTTGGGGGCGCTGATCCGATACATACACCAACTAATTAACCAAAGCATTAACCTGCTGGTATTCTAAAGGCCAAAGAATATTCATATTTATGCATCAGAGCAGTTTTGAATTGCCACAATCACAATTCACCCTTTCTTATGGGTAATGATAATGCCACGCTGAAATCAACTAATGCACACTCTTTTTGTGCCTGGCAAATCATAGACCGGGTCTATGACTTGTCAGGTACAAAAAGAGCGTGGATCAGTTGATTTCAGGGTGGCGTTATGGGCTCCCTTTCTTATCCCCTATGTTACTTCGACACGGCAGATTGGCCGCCGTACCCGGGTCGACACAGATCCGGGTACGGAATCCGTACCGGATACTGTCACTGGAAATCGGATACGGCTGCCTGAGTATATTGCAAAAATTGAGGAATTACATTAACTATTTTTTACTAGAGAGCAGACTAGAGGAAAGGAAAAAGATTTCTGAAGATATTTCCTCTAAATAAATATTCCAATAGATACGTTTCCTCTAAATAAGTAAATCAAATTATATGTTTCCTGTTTTCTTAAATATATCTTTCCCTATTTTCAAAGTTTGAGAAAAAGATATGGCCTTTTATTTCTTACTGTTTTTACCAATTAGTATTCTTTCAATTTTCTTTTTTTCCTTCATCAAAATCCCGACATATATGGAACATAAATGTCCCTTGTGAAGATATTATGCCGTGTCCCCATACCGGTGTCTAAATTTTGGACAGGGTCCCCGTGTCTGAAATTTTCAGGCTCGGAGTACCCGACACTCGGATCCGTACCCGTGTCTGACACTCGTACCCGAGTCTGAGTAACATAGCTTATCCCTCATAAGTCAACAAGTACAGTGTTATAATTTGTTGAAGCTCATCAACTATCCGATTCTCTACACGAGACCTAAGACTGAACCACAACTTAAGTGCTTCTGCTAAGACCATAGACACATGATTCCCTCAAGCAGCAAAACTTTACTAAAAGCTGTCAAGCCACAGAGTTCTCTGTAACTCTGTAAGCCTGTAGGTCGTCATCAAACTTCGTCCTAGTGTCCTTGAGACTCATTTTTACTCGAGACAAGTTTAACAAGATGTAACAACTATAGTTTTGTCGTACCACAATAGTCCCCATCGTTGTCCAATAAATCTCGTAACTACCCTAAAATCGAACCTACAAACAATATAACCATCTCGTCACATGTTTCTTCCCCAGAGAACATATATATACTACTACTAGTAGAACTTATGACACACTATGCCCTACCAATACCATCACTTCGAAAGGATTTTTGCAGCTTATATAGTGATTATTGTTGTCTCCAAATTCAGATATACACACAATGGGACGTCGTTCTACTAGTAATTTACGCATCTAACTTTAGTTACGAGCATCACAAAATTCCCAACGACAACGAATAAGATTGGGAAACTCGAATCATCCTATAAAACAATGAGGGTATATATATACGGAGTAGATATTAGATAACATTATACCTTGATAGAGAACTTTGTTGCGACATTATTTTCAAGAGCTTCGTTCATTGACTGCCACAAGATAATCACACCATCAATCACATATCGTAAAACAATTTATGTCTCTACTACACTACTACGTACAATCGGTATCCAAATTGTCAGAGAATGAAGCTGATTCCGTAAGATAATCATACATACATTGACGAAAAAACCATGTTTCCGAAACATAACAAATTAACAGTACAATACGTCAATGGATACATACATTGTGGAAAAAACCTAGAATAAAGATTATTGTTTCCGAAACACAACAAATTAACCATACATACATAGCGGAAAGCAAGTAGAGAGATTGTTTCCGAAACACAACAATATACACATCGTCCAACAAAGTCGTGTCGAGAACAATGCACATTGTCGAAAAATCTAGTAGATAGAGAGATTGTTTACGAAACTAAACCTTGTCGAATTGAAGAAGAACTTGAATGGCAAGCTCAGGTGGAAGAGTGCCCTCTTCAACCATTTGATCTAAGGCTTCTGTCAAACAATTCCCAATCGTAGATCGCCTGTACAACTCGAACGTCGCCATTAATTTGATGTTTCTTCTGTTTGTCGTGAAGGTGAAGTTGTTAATTTTGCCGAGAAATTGAATTGGAGGCGTATATATACCCTAATGTTTTTCTGATTCGGTATTTGTACCGGTTTTATGTCATGGACCGGGCAGCTGATGGGTTTGGTAAGTTCAGCCCATTAATATCCAAGCCAGCTGTTAGATTTGGGTTCGTAAAGTTTTCGGTATATCGGGTCGATTACGAGTCGGGCTAAATCGAGTTTGTATCAGGCCGGTTACATCCAGGTCTAGTTGATCTCGATTTCCTGCTTAATCTGTGCTTTTCAACTTGTAGGGCACCCATTTGATAGAATTGTATCCTTCTGATCTGATTTGATCTAAATTGAATGATTTTGATTTGATCTGATTCAAAATATATACTACACTCATTGATCGTTATTGGAACAATTCTGATCTGATCTGAATATGGCGTTTAGTAAGTTGTACAAACTAGTTCTTACACACCTTGAAAGAACAATGCGACATTGCGTGGAACATTTGAATCTTACCATGGAATTAACATAACCTATTTTAAGCCATTGATATTGCCAAAGCTCATTTAGACCTCGACGCCCCTATCATGCGCCTGAGACATGATGGCGTGGAGCAGTCCAAATAAGCTCCGGCGTTAGTGCTGCTCCATTTTAAGGCTATTATAACATTTTATTTACAAAAATGAAAAGAAAATACATATTCGAGAAAGTGTCACCGTAAAAGCGAAGGTGTAAACACGTGATGTCATACAAGCTATGTGGCTTGTGAACGTGTTGCCACATTACCTTAATTTGAAGGGATAAGTCCTATGACACCCTCAAAAAAGGAGTGTTGGATGCAATTGTAGAAACAAATTAAAGAAAAGCAGTAACAAGTCCGCGCACACCACGGAGATGATGATGATAAGAAATGTCGTATGTAAGTCAAGAAAATCAGTTCCACTATATGTTACTAATGTCCTGAAGCATTGTTCTACCAGCCCTTCCTTTAAACACCATGATGAATCGGTAATTTCTTCGTTTTATTGGATTCTTTTACGCATGGTTTGATTACGTTTGAGAAATTCAAATCAAACGTGAATAGAGAATTGCAAGAAACAAAACGAGTATTACAAGTATATGTGTTAATTTGACGCTAGCTTGGCCATTGTTTAATTTGGTACAAAATTAACCATATGCTTATTTAGTTATGTGTGATTTTATTTGATATTACGTTCCACCTCGCTCGAATTTTCTCTTGAATAATCATCAGTCTTTTATTATATACTCCGTATATTAAACAAGGGCGGAGCCAGGGGGGTTCAGTGGGTTCAGTTGAACCCCCTTCTCCCCAGAATATAACTTAGTGTAATAGGAATTTATCATTCATTTATGATTGGCGCAGCGGTAATTTGTTACTTTTGAAGATGTGACTACTGCTAGTCGCGAGTTCGATCCCCTATGGTCGACAACTGGGCTATCTTTTTTTATATTTTTTCATTCAATTAGCTTTAGAAAATTGGCAAAAGGTGTTTCACTATTAGGATTCGAACCCCAGTCTCCTGGAGGCATATGAAAATTATCTCCATTGCCACTGAGGCAATGTTTACCCATGTGATATTGTGTATAACTTTTATTTATAAAAGCGCAATTTTCGTGAAAATTAACATTGTTACAATACAAATTTCTAAACAAATTCTTTATCTCTGTTAAAATTTATGAAATGTCGCTATATTAAATGCCTTGGTAGTGTACATAAATTTGCAAACATCTTCTTACAATTTTTTTTTTTTTTTGTAAAACACGATTTTGACATATTAATATGTCGGATTAGTGAAATTTTTTTCGAACCCCCATACATAAATTCCTAGCTCCGCCCCTGCTATATATATATCCTTTTCTCTTTGGTGTAGAAGAAGGATGAAGAAGAACGGAAAGCGGAGGCAGGAGAAAGCTCAGAGGAGTTGACAGGAAGAGGCAAAGAAGCGTTACGAGACGGCTTAGAAATCGAGGAACTTGGTGAAATGCAAGGCCAATTTCAAGACATGAAAGATAGAGCTAAACACTTGGAAGGACAGAGCTTCACATTAGGCATACAGTTCAATATCTAAGGAAATAAAAGTCTTAGCAATTGTAAGAAATGGGATTATTCAAGAGACTTACAATTACATGTGAGTATGTGACAAGCATCTTTGTTTACGAGTACAGAAGTTGCCTAATGTTGACGTGAATTTTGTTATGGACGTGAATTTTGCTACGAAATAACGATTAATCGATCATCGTTGTTACATAGTATTTACTACTTGACTCTGTATCACATCCCAAGTCCATATACCAACTTTCAATTTAGCACAACATCAATGCCGTGAACTTTCAATTTAGCACAACATCAATGCCGTGAAATTATTGCGTTACTCTCCACAAAATTTTGCGATCTTTTCGCAGTTGGTAAATCTTAACTTAGACATGGATTTAGATCGAAGATTGAATCTATCTCAAAGTTGCAACACTCGGAAGTTCAAATATCAGAACCCCAAGATTCTGTTCTGAGCACCGAAAATTAGAATGTCATATGGAAAAATGTAAAAATGTTGTTGGATTTTGTTGTTCTTCAACACTTACTTTGGCTAGAGGGCGCAATCGGAAGGGTCCAATCGGTCTTGACTCGATCTGAGCTGGATTGGTATACAATCGAGTCATTCATAGGTCAGGTCGTATATATACAACTCGTCTTTTTATTTTTTCATCACCTTCAAATTTGTTCTGGTAATTCGAGTCATTATGGTGATTCTGAATGAAGTTGATTAATTAAATTGTGCCTAATGGTATGTGACTCGTATTACGTCAGTTACAAGTCGGATTTAACTCATCCAAAATCGTTGAGTTTCGCCGGCTTTGGCCATGTCACCACAAGTGGTCGAGTCATTTTCAAACTTCCACAGCTGCATTGTTAGTTCCACTTACGATTATTATTGTATACGTAGTATCGAATCAGAAGTTGTTAATTTGCTTAGGTCGAGTTAAGTCAAGTCGAATTTGCGACGGCCATGTCGGCCAATATGGGCCAATATGGGCCTTTGAGGCCTTGACCACTACAGCTTGATGGGCGACGGCCATGTCGGCCAATATGGGCCTTTAACCCTAGGTTTCAGTTGTGGTGCAAAACAAGCCCTCATCTCACATGACAAACTAAACTTAACTTAAGATAGTTAGTAAGCATAAAACTACGTGTTGTTCACTGCTGAAGCTCCCGCTCAATCAAAGACGCACAGCTAACCTCCACGTGGCATGCAATTTCATGTTACGTGCCATGCAAACACCACGACACCTCTTTTGTTCCCCTTTATGTTTCAACACCTTCACTTCATGCATCAACCAACAACTTGCTAAACACACTTTCACCACCCCAAAATATCAGTGCATATCGACCGACCCAAACATATTGATAAAAGAAACTGGTCTATTACAAGTAAGAAGATAGATTATACAGTGAGTAGCAGCGCAGCTGAAGATAACATAACAATACAATAATGGCATCCATGTTCATGGTGAAGAATACCATTTTGAGGGTATCGAAAGCCGGTTTTTCGAATCCGATTCCTTCTCTTTATCCTCGTAAAGTCTCGAGGGTTTGCTTCACTACCGCATCCAGAGGCCTGGTAAATTCATCCATTTTGGTTATAATTTTCAATTTTTCTTAGTTCTGATGTTTAATTTATACATGTGTTAGTACTTAGTAGTATAGTTCTCGTTCAATTCAGACGAAATGTAATAGCTAATTAAGTTCGAGCGCGTTTATTATTATGAGTCATCATCTGAACTATAAATGTGGTTTGTTGTAGAATAATCGTTATGGTGGTGGCGACGAGGATGCAAAGGCGGCCGAGAGGATGAGAGAGGCACGTCAAGTGTACGAGAACGACAAAGAAGCCGAGGAAGTCGAAAAGAAGTACAAAGAAATGAAGGGCAAAGCTCAGGACACCGCCTACAATATGAAGGAGAAGGCCAAGGAAGGAGCACAACAAGCCAGCGACGCCATGCACGAGGCTAAGGAAAATGTCAAAGAAAACGCCGAGATGGCGAAGAAGAAAACCGGAGAGACGATGCATGACACCAAGGAATGGACCAAGGACACGGTGGACTGGACCGCCGATAAGGCGAAAGAAGGAGCCGGAAAGGCGGCCGAGGCCATGCATAATGTGGGAGAGAAGGCCAAGGAGACGGTCAAAGGGGCTTGGGAGACTGCTAAAGGTGCAACACAAAAGGTTAAAGAGACTGTTGTAGGGAAAGACGAGGATGATATGACTTTAGATGATTATATGGAGGACCGTTTGCCGAAGCGTCCTGGAGAAGCTCAATTGCCGAAGTCTCGAGGAGAAGCCCGAGATCAGCATTTGCATCGCGACGGGCCGTGATCGGCTCGGCGTTGTTTTCCGATTACTGTTTTCATGTATTTTGTGTTAGTAGTGTTCTAATGGAAGATGGTACGTATCCGATCCGAGTAGTTGTTAAAACTGTACGCCGAAGCTGTTCTGTGGGTTTCGGTAATAAATTTTTGCTGCTTCGGAGATCAATTGTAATGTTGGAAATTTTACTGTTCAAAGTTGTCTAAAACTTATATCAATTGACTTTGCTTTTGTGTACTGGTATCAATTAACGGCTTTCTCCTACTACACCGGAGCCCGGCCCTTCGAACGAGTATGTTAATGTGACGGGAATTCAAACGAAACGTTTACTAAATTAAATGACGAAATGGATATGGAGGGGAGAATAAAATCCAGCTTAAATTAGAATCGCAGTTTGAAGGTAGGCTTACGTACATAATCGACGTGATGTTTGACGGTTTCCCAATTCTAGATTTGGAGAAAGTAAATGATACGGAGTTGCCAACAATTTTGCTCCAGGATTATTCATTTTATTGTGAAGGGACGAACTCTATTAGTGGGCTTCCTGGAGTGGATAATGTTCGAATTGTGATTCGACCAATTTCTTTCTTGTGGTGCACTGGTGCATGATTCGGCCCATTTTGTAATGTTGACCATGACCCAAATGTAAAGAAAATTGGGCATTCTCGGTTCATGCAAAATTCAGATTTAATTATTACTTATTAATAAACTTCGTGTGTAGGGCTCCGTTTGATATGACTTAATAAAAGTAGTTCTCAGATGAGTTCATATTCATTCAAATCAGATCAGATCAAATGAGAATTGCTCAAATATCGATCAATGAATTTGGTTCATTATTAATACTAATTCGTCGAAATTCATCCAATTTTTCAACTAATTTAGATCAGCTCAGAGTCATTCAAATAAGATTAGATAATCAGATCAAAAAGATGCAATCTTATCAAACAGAGCCTCAGTGTAATGTCTTCGTTAAATTAAATAATTTTATTAGTATATGCCATCCATATGCCAATTACTAGAGTTGTACCGTGTAGATACAATTGATTTAATTTGTCTACTACATTCTACACATGTGGCAATGAAATAGAGTAAGAATTAGTTGTACAGAGAACTCGGAGTAGTAAAATTAATTTGTTAAAAAATTTCGTACTAAAATTAAACTATGATAATTAAATTGATTGTGTTAGTAGTAAATTTTACTTGTGTAGTAGTAGAAAATATTGTTAACATTAGGTGATTAGGCCATTTTAAATTTCTACACTATAGACCCTTTAACATCTTCTTTAATGTTAGAATGTTTAAAATATATATCCAAAGTCGAGTGTATGTAGAAATATACTATAACTATGGTCTATGGTTCATATGACTTGTCGAAAATTCACACATTTTTATATAACTACAGAAATCTACAAATGAATATAAATAATCTATGGCAAAAAGTACAACAATTTTTTTGAAAAACAACAAATAGAAAATGGTTATTTGTACTAAAAATTCTACAACCAATCCATTTTAAGTCTACGGGTCACGTAGTTGACAGTTGACAATGTATTGTAGCAACAGAAAGTGGGATGATGCATGAATCAACTTCGACTACTTTGTTCGGAGCAACCTTTGACTCTCCAAGCAATTCAACCTAGAGTGTTGACTTTGACTGTATTGCTGTTTTTAGGTTTTTAGTAGTTCGTCTTTTACTATTTACGAGTATAGCCTAACAGAGTGGTCAAAACAACAGTGGATAATTTAGCTTGAATCTTAAGCTTGAAGAAAAAAGTGTGGATGTTATGGATCTAGCTAGATAGCCCATCCAATATTCCATTCAACAGGAGAAGAAAAAGGTTTGAAGTTGCATTGACCGACAACTTCAAAAGTATGACCAGCTTATGCTTTACGTTCAAAAGAGCTGACAATTTGTGTTAAGTCGGTTGTGTTCGTGTTACATTTTTGTCTATCAATTATTTTGTGTTTACTGGGATTCATATTGTTGGAAACAGGTTCCGTGTGTTTGTGTGGTGTTGAACTGTTGATTCGGGTTTCTCTCAATAACTTCGGTTCAGGCTCGAGTTGTATATATTGTCATGATGGATTGGGATCGTTTAATTTGCTCACCGAGTCAGATTGGTGATTACTACTCTTTGTCACTAACTTCGCGAGGAATTAACAAGCTAGGGAGTGCGTTAATTAGTACAAGTGGTAAGGATGACTTGATTTGGATTGAATAGGTCTCGATCTTAAGCCCTAAAGTATGAAACAAAAAAAAACTTCATTGGGAGCGAGACTTAATTAGCCACTATCATACACAACTCAGAACAAATTTAAATGTAATCAAAGCGAGAGTTCATGCTACAAGTGCAACAACCGAGCCACAATCAATCTAACGGCCCAGGACTTCAATTCATCAATCAGATACGAAGATACCGTTGTGCCAAAAAAATCTTGTACCATACTACGTACCATAATCATATAAGACATGAATCATTTTTCCAGTTATATATTCCCTCTATTTTGGGTTTTTTGCCAAACACCACCTTTTAAGTTATCGATTTTGACAAACACCACCTTTTAAGTTAAAAATTTCCAAACACCACCTTTTAAGACCATTTCCTTTGACAAACACCACCAAAAAAAATTTCGGCCACATTTTCTCTTGACTCCGGCGTTGACTCACCCTATCTTTTCTTATTTCTT
>JBBYHQ010000014.1:948928-995425 GCA_038382645.1 Spergularia azorica
AACCCGCAAACTACGGATGCCATAAGTCCTTGCCATCCGCAGCCCAAGCAACAACGCTTTCGCCTCCACAATAGCGGCCCACCGCTCCCGAACTTGTTCAACACCGGTCACCACCACTTCGCCATCGGCTCCTCGAATCACAAACCCCAACCCGCTACCCCCGTCACCCAGCACAGCACCATCCACATTCAGTTTGAACATACCCATATCCGGTGGCTTCCAATTTTCCTGTTTTCTACAGCCACTGCCAGAACCCAGCTGATCGTGGTCCGCCTCACAAGCATCCTTATAAGCAGCCCAATAAGAGAGGGCACATTCATAAACCTTCTTGGCCGGCCTTGCCTCTCCCCCATGAAATACCGAGTTTCTGTCAAACCAGATTTGCCATAGGAGAGTAGCGAACAACCCCACCCTATCCGTGCCCGCTTGGTGCAACAGTTTCACAATCAAATCAAGAACACTCCTGACCTCACCCCACTCCTCACACACCTCTATCCCTAGTTCCGCCCAAAGCTCTACAACCTTCGGGCAGAAACATAGGGCGTGCTCGTCCGTCTCAAACTCCATACCACAGCGTCTGCAAGTCGGATCAAGAGCGTCTATACGTCTATGGTAGTTGGCCCCCGTTGGAATGGCTTTACTACAAGCCCGCCAAAGAAAAGACCTGACTTTTGGGGGAACTTTCAACCCCCATAACTGACGCCAAATCTCCTGCCCCTCCATAGATTTTGGCCCCAACCCACCCTCATCAAGGCGCTTTTTCCACCGAATGTAATGATATCCCGTTTTCACAGAGTACCTTCCGTCTTTAGCAAAATGCCACATTAATTTGTCATTCGCTGAAGTAGAAATAGGAATTTGGATCACTTCATCTGCTTCAAAGGAGAGCAAATTTTCACTGACCAAACTCTCTTTCCATTTCCCCGACTCCTCATCAATCCAGCACTCCACTCTTGCCTCAAAGTCACTCCTGATGGGTGAAATGGGCTTGAAAGACGGAGGATGCAACATCCAGCCATCCCGCCAAATTCTCGCCTTCCTCCCGTTGCCAATTAGCCAACGACACCCACCTCGGAGGACCTGCTGGCCCTCCAGAATACTCCTCCAGATGTAACTCGGGTGATGCCCAAGCTGAGCATCCAAAAAATCACAATTTGGGAAGTATCTCGCTTTTAGCAGCCTTGCCGCTAACGAGTTTGGAAATTCCATGAGCCGCCATCCTTGCTAAATTGAAATCCTCGAAATTACGGAACCCAAGCCCACCCTCGAACTTCGTCTTACAAAGCTTATCCCAGGCGACCCAAAAGATCTTCAGCTTTTCCTCGCCAAAACCCCACCAGAAACGAGCAAGGTTCATCTCAATGTAGTGACACATTGATCCTGGGATTTTAGACAAACCCATGAGATAGGTTGGAATGGATTGGGCTACAGCTTTAATAAGCACCTCACGTCCAGCAAAAGAAAGAAGTTTCTCCTTCCACCCTTTGAGCTTCTTCCAAATGCGCTCTCGGATAGAGGTAAAAGATGATTTTCTGTTCCTTCCCACCATCGCCGGAAGACCGAGATACTTGCTTGGATGTTGGACTTTACGAGCACCCAGTAGGTTAGTTAGCTCATCATGCCTGTTCTCATTCACATTCGAACTGTAGAAAATCTCCGTCTTTTGCAAATTGAGTCGCTGCCCCGAGGCCATCAGATAGGCCTCCAAAACTTCCTTAATCTTCATTACATTCCCCTCTTTCGCTTTACAGAAGACAAGAGAATCGTTTTGCAAAAAGAAGATGTGTAATACGCGGAGCTCTGCGGCAAATTCGAACCCCCACCACCGAGTCCCTGTCTACCTCCCTAGAGATGAGCCTGGACAACGCCTCCGCACATATAATAAAAAGGTAGGGCGAGATTGGATCACCCTGACGAAGACCCCGACGAGGAGAAAACGGTGTAGTTGGAACTCCATTAATCAATACCGAAGACGAAACAGTAGATAGGCACCTCATAATCATTGTAATCCATCTGTCACAAAAACCCATCTTTCTCAAAACTCTCTCTAGGAAAACCCACTCAACCCGATCGTAGGCCTTACTCATATCTAACTTTAACGCCATATAACCTTCAGAGCCATTATGGTGCGATTTCATGAAATGGAACACCTCGAAAGCAATTAGCGCATTATCAGAAATAAGACGGTCAGGAATGAAAGCATTTTCCTGGGTCGTTTGGATTGTGGGAATATGAGGTGAGATGAGAATATTTATCCCACTTTCAAACTATTCCCATGTTTGGTAAGTGGGAATTGTACTTGGGAATTAAGTGGGATTTGAGAATTCTATTCCCACATTTCTATTACCTAGGGGGGCAGGTATTAGGATTAGGGAATATATTTAGGTAAAATGACATAATTGCTATTACTTAAGTAAGAAATAGACAATAGTTTATTAAAGAGTAAAATTGTCAAATAAAAAATTTTCACCTTGTGAGATTATTTTCCCAATTCCCACCTCCTTATCCCTCCCCTATTCCCACCTCTTATCCTCCTCATTCCCATTCCTCAATCCAAACGACCCCTAAGGGAAGCTTCCGCATTTTCCCGATATATCTCATCAATTCTCCACTTTCCAATTCATTTCAATTCGATAAAAACTACTCCAACTGTAACTTCTTGATCACACCACACCTACCAATCATGGAGCTCTCGGAAATCGTTCAAGTGGCTCGAAAAATTTCAGTGATGGTCAGAATCAATGGCTCTGTAAGCTTTCTCTCTCTCTCTCTCTCTCTAATTTGTTAGATGATCATTTCATCAAAAGTGTATTCTACAAGTTACCCATTATCAAATTCAATTGATTTTCAGGACCCAAAGGGTTTGAAGATGAAGAATCATGCATTTCACCAGTACCAGTAAGTCTAAAGTTACAATCTTTTTACTGGGTTTTCTGTAAATTTGTGATTTTGTATGTGGGTTTTCTGTGGGATGTGTGTTTTAGAAGTTTTATTGTTGTTGCTGTACAGTTCAGGCAGAACAACTCTGTCAGCTTCTGGGTTGTTATTACCTAAGCGTGTTCGAGAAGTTTTTAATTGTGGAGGTTGTGGAAATGGTGCTGTTGTTGTCACTGTTGCTTCAATTGTTGAGCCCTTTTTGTCGCAGAAGTCTAAGATGATCGATTTCGAGGTTTAATTCTGATGCCGGGTTTCTTGTATTTTTGCTTGAATTTCTGGGTGGTTTAGGGTTTATGGTTGTAACAATGCTTGTTTGATTTTCTTTAGGGTATGCCTGAGTTGATTCCTGGGGCTCAGATTGATGTCATGGTGGAGGTAATATGAATGGATTGTTGGTTGTTAAATATTAATCGAATGAATTTCGGGGCGGAGTCTGATGTTTTGCTGTGTGCCTCTTTATTCATAGGCGAAAGCAGAAGTAGAACAAAGTACGGCGACACTGGATGATGGACCTTCTAAGTGGGTTGGTGCTCGAGTTATAAAATTGGTAGGTGTTTGTGCTTGCCCTTTGCTCATGAAATTGGCGGATTGATTGTGTCGTCTACCTTATTAGGACGAAAGTCTTGATCCCTTTGGCTGATAATGTTAAAGGAGAATGGTATGGGGTAGCTTTCTAGATGAACAAATTACAAAATGCGACATAAATTGAATTACAGGTTTATTGATCAAAGGTTTTGGTACTTTTTCTTCGTAGCTGTGTTCTTTCTCCTTTAGTCCCGTGTTCCTTGCTGATTTTCAGATTCAAAATTGTCGTCACAAGCGTAATACAGGCTTTGCTGTATAAGACTTGTATTTCTGGCTTCCCCTGTATCAACTTTGTATCTCGAATTAGTTACCGATGCCTTCTCTATTTGATGGTAATTGTTTTTATATAATTTCCTGCTTTTTATGAAGGTGGATGTCTCTGCATCTTCGTCAGCAATTCAATCATTGATTGAAGCTTCTTCTGGATCACCAGAGCATGGGTGGGAGGTTGGTTGGTCTTTGGCAGCTCGAAATGACAGCTCCCGAAAGTTCATAGATTTTGAGCAGCAGGTTTGCTCTTCATAAACAGTTTTCTCTTGTTCTGCACCTGCGCAGTCTTTTCTTTGATTTGTTGTAAGGTGAATCTTTAGAATTCTTGTGGAAGTTGTGTTCAAATTTATATGTTGTAAGCTTAACTGCAGTTCTCACCTTTTGTTTTGTGTGTGTGGGTGGAGTGGGGGCGGGCCGTGGGTGGGAGGGGAGGGTTATTTTGTGTTAGGCCTATGTACACCCTTTCTTTTCTTTTTTTTTTTTTTTTTTTTTTCCGATTTCAGTTTAAGAAAAGCTCAGAACAAAGATGAAAAGTTCTGAATTGTATATGAAGTTCAGATTTTTGTTGCTGCTTATACAAATACACAACACTACTAGAAATAGAGGAAGTTTAGTGTTCCAGAACTTTAACTGAGTCCAAAAGAAGATAAAAAACAAAGAAAAAGAAAAAAGAAAACTAAGGTGAATTGACCGGGGCTCGTTAGTATGTATGCTACAGAAAGTCATCAAAGAGTGTTGGACACAAAGAAGGGGATTCGGGCTGCAGATTCCACAACTGGGCTTGAGCTTGTTTGAATCATCTTTCTATGCTTGATTATCACGTTAGACTCAGTTAGAGTTCTCCAAATTCCTGGACAGATAGTTCACCAATTGGCGGGGAAATAAGTAATTCGACCCATTCACATCCAGATCATGAGTGTTTGGCATCCATATTATGCAAAGGAGACATTCCTTTTGCTAGTTAATTGAAGGGGGATGGCCATGGCCCATGGGTCAATGTCAATTTCCGGCATCATATCCATAGTTAGCGCACTCATCATAGTAAGCATCTGTCACCACGATAGGTGGATCCTTGGGGGCTTGTAGTGTTTTTCTACCATAGGCTGCATAATCTCAGAAACAAATGGTTTTCAGGTCTTTGACTTTCACTGTCCTTGTCGTATGAGTATCTATCTAAGGGTTTGAACTATGATGTTTTCATAATATCATAAGGTCAGAGGGCTGCATTGTATTTGAACTGCAACAATCTGCTTTAGCAGCTTAAGTCTTGAAGGTCATTGTATTTGTGCTGACCTCAAACCTCAACTATAACCTTACGTGTCATTATTGAGTTTAGAACAAAAACATGTTCAGTTGCGTAATAATACTCATCTGGATAGTGCAACCAATAATACTCTCCTTTCTTTGACATGAGAATAGTGCCCTGCGCCCTTCATAGAACCTGTGCCTCTAGGAAGAGCGAAAGAAATTTTTAGAGTCGTAATTGCTGCCATCTTTGCTAGTCCAACTTCTTTTCTCTTACTGTTCTTTGAAAATCTTGTTGTCGGAATGACAGTGACTTTGTTTTGATGTAGATGTGCTTCCTAGAATCTAAAGTATGTACATGCATTTGCAGTCAGCAGACTGACCCTCCTGTTCCAAATTGTATTTGATACTGTTCCCTATATTTTTAGGTCAAGCGTGGTGTTGGATTGAAGGATGTGAATCTTTTAAGCGAATCTGCTACAAGGATTGCTTTTCTTCTCTTACCTTCATTTTTGGAGGTCAAGTATCTTTGTGACTTGTTCATTACCTTTCTGTATATGTTGCCTTCTGTATGTTTGAAATTTGAATCACATGTTTATAGGAGTGACAGGGTGGATTACTTTTTTCTAGGATCTACCCGAGGTTGACATATCACGTACAAACAAGAGGGGGGATTTTCTTCTTTCAATGGGATCTCCCTTCGGGATACTATCTCCACTGCACTTCTTCAACAGGTTCGTCTAGCTACCTTTGGAATCTTATATGCTGTTGATTGTGCTTTAGGATAGTGTTCTTTGTGAGTATGGGAATAATTTAAAGAAAAAGGAAATGTATATTCGTATTTCTGGTCTTTGATTTGTTTATGAAATGAGATGAATACCGTGCATCAATGAGAAACAGCTTTCTATGATGAATGGGATAGTGTGCTGAGCTCAATTTGAATGCAGCTCAAGATTTTTGATTTTGTTTTTGGAGTTTAAGCAATTCAGAACACTGGGTATGTATTTTATAGATTATGTCTCTCTTTCCTTCTATTTTTTTTTATTTTTAACTCCCTCGCCCAATAATAAGGGAATAAAGCTAAATGGCTCATAAAACTGTCTATGCTTCTTATGTTGTGAAGTAGCAGTCAGTCGGTGCAATTCTCGAACCAATTTTCATTTTGGGTCATCCATGCGCAGCCTCTCTATGTTTCAATAGGGGTAAGGCTTGCGTGCATCCGAACCCCCCTTACCCCGCCTTATGGCGGGAGCCTTTAAGGCGCTGGGGTAAAGATGTTGTTGTTCAACTCCCTCGCCCAATAATGTGGGGTTAGACTGTCTGGACAGAGGAGTTAAAATTTGGGCATTTTATCGAGGTTCTCAGACTTTTAGATACTGTCATTTATGTTGCTGTACTCCCACTCTAAATGACTTGACCCCTGTAGATCTTCACAATTCACCTTCCCTTAATAACAAACAAATAGCATCATATCTTTTTGAAGACTTAAATTGGTATTGTGGGTGAGAGTTACTTCTTTGCCGCGTAGTTGTTCCTTTTCATGTGTTTCGGAACTGATTGTATACTCTGTTTCTTGCTTGAATCAGCATTTCGGTGGGGTCGGTTGCCAACTGCTATCCATCTGTTTCTTTGGATAAGTCGATGTTGATGGCTGATATACGGTGCCTTCCTGGTATGCCACGTTTTTCGTTTACCCTTATTCTGCAAGACTTCTAGATTCTTACTTGTGACTGCAACAGGTATGGAAGGGAGCCCTGTCTTAGGTCAACGTGCATGTCTTATTGGTATTCTGAGCCGACCGTTGCGGCAAACTGGGGGTGCCGAAATTCAGGTATCCCTCCATGATAGTCTACTGCTTCATGACTGTGATCTCTTCATCAGAGTACATGAGGAAATAGGCTGCTGTTGATTACAGGTTGTGATTCCATGGAGTGCAATAGAAGCTGCTTCAGTTGACCTATTTCAGTCAGATTATCCTGATACAAAGAGAAGAATACAATATGTTGATGCAAGGACTACTGAATTGAACCCTCTGAGCTGCCAAGTTCCATCTCATTTAATCGAGAATCATCCTATGAGCTGTTCAGCTTCACCTGTAGCAGTGAATCAGGCAATGGCTTCTGTCTGTCTTATCACTCTTGATAGTGGTGTGTGGGCATCTGGAGTTCTTCTCAACAAGGAAGGTCTAATACTCACAAACGCCCACTTGGTGGAGCCATGGAGATTTGGGAGAACAACAGTTCAAGGTGGCCATGCTGAAACTAGCTTAAAAAATGTTTTCACACTGTTACAGGATTCAATGCCCCCAGGGTTTGTAGGGGAACAGAAGAGTGAGGTTACGAAGTCAATTGCTTTGGAACCTCTCGATTATTTGAGGAAAAATCGCAGGTTTCAGAGCCAAATAAGTGTCCGTGTGGATCTTGTGAACGCATGGTTATGGTGCAATGCTAAAGTAATCTACATTTCTAAAGGACCACTGGACATCTCCTTACTGCAGCTTGAATCTGTTCCACATCAGCTTTGCCCTATCAGTGCGGAATTTGCCTGCCCTTCTTTAGGATCAAAGGCATTTGTAATTGGGCATGGGTTGCTTGGGCCTCGTTGTGGTAAGTATATATAATGTTGGGTTTTGCTTTCACTGTGATACATGGGACATTGACCTTTACTTTTATGTTTTCAAAATCTGTGACCATGTCTTCGAAATTCTCCTCCACCTATCCCCCCTTTTGTGTGAGTAGGCCAATTGAGAGAGTGCTGTTTGGGATTGGTTTGAGGCCTGTCAAATGATTATTAGCGGCGAATGTGCAGCCTCCCCCCCGCCCTCCCCCTCTTTGAAGTCATTTGGTAAATTTTATCACGGTATCTGTACCAACATGTGTATGGTGCTTCCGTTCACAATGAGGAGCTGAGGAGTGGGGACCATGATAAAAATTAAAAAAATCACGTTTTCTTATTATGGACGCCTGCTATTGTGAGGGAGACACCATGCTAATTATGGTCAAAGAATCTTGCTGTAAGCATTGCAATGATGTTCAGCTATGCAATTTCTACCTGGATATGAGGGTTGATCTTTTTTGTTACGCATAGGGGGCAGGGTTATTGTTCATAATTTTAAATCCTATTGATTGCTTGGGCTACTTTGCGTCTGTTTGGTTTTTCTGTTTATTGATTCATAACTATTTTGTCGATGGTTTACTCTCAGAACCTTCTTAATTTATTGATTCTGTCCTCTTTTGCCAGACTTGTTACCATCCATGTCATCTGGTGTGGTTGCAAAAGTTGTGAAAGCAAAAATGGCTGTCCCTCACCAACCTGCTTTGAAGGAATGTAGTGCTCGGGAGGTCCCTGTAATGCTGGAGACCACTGCTTCAGTACATCCTGGTAGTAGTGGAGGTGCTGTGGTGAACTCATCTGGCCATATGATTGCTCTTGTGACAAGGTAAGCATACAAAGGACTTTAAGTGATGATGACTCATACATATGCGAAATTACTTGAATTTAATTAATAGTTAAACCCGCCGACCCAGACATGATATTTTTCCGTTTGAAAGTTATGTTCACTAGCTAGATGAGTTGACAACCAAAGGTGGGTTGCAATATAGGATTTGACTGCGGTCTGTGGGTACATTGTTTGGTAAACTAAATGTGGTCAAATCTACCTATTATTTATCCTCTACTTGCTGTTCCTGTATCTTCTGCTTTGCACCCTGTTAGTAGAGGGATGCACAATCTCATGTATTGTTATTCACACTTCTATCCCTTCTGATTTGTGAATGTTTTCATTGCGTAGGTTGTGATTTGTGAATGTTTTGATTGCGCTTGAGCTTTGTTGGTTCAACAGTTTGAGCTTAATACCTGATTGACAGTTTTTTTTGTCTTTTTTTTTTTTTTTTTTTTTTTTTTCTGATTTTATTAAAGTCTTTAGCTCGTTACACTCATTCTGACATAGTGACATGTATATGCATACAGCAATGCAAAGCATGGTGGAGGGACTGTTATACCGCACATGAACTTCAGCATTCCATCTGCAGCTCTGGAGCCCGTGTTTATGTTCGCTAAAGGTAAAATGAGTTGGATGGTGAATAGTGTATTGTGACCTCCCTAAATAAGAGCATCTAGATCAATGTAGGAATTTCCAGTCCCCTAGAAGCCTGTTATGTTGACAAATGTATCAAACATTCCTCTTTTTTTTTTTTTTTTTTTTCGTGATATAACATATTTCGAAGCTGACACCCCTCTTTACAGGCATGCAGGATACTACTCTCCTCCAGCAACTGGACAGACCAAACACGGAACTCGCTTCAGTGTGGGCAATGATGCCAAAGGTTTCCCCTGAGCTAGACCCGTCCATACGTGATGTGGATGATTTGCTTGCGAAAGGCGAAAAACAACATGGCAAGGGCTCCCAATTTGTAAAGTTCATAAAGGAGAGACAGGAGCTGCTCGGGAACTCACGTCACCTTAATACAACTGAAGTCCTTACACGCGATACTATTCCTAGCAAGTTATGACAGTCATCATCAGGTGGTATAGATTGGAAGCAACTGGAGGAAATTGGAGAATCAGGCAAGCTTTCAGAAGTTTCATTTCACTTTTTCATCACTGTGCAGCACCTGTCAGCTATCTTGATCAGGGAGATAATTACCCACTGGGAGGATACAATTTCTTTCTTGCAACTAACCATGTATGAAAATATGCATTTTATTCCTGTAGTGCTCTCCTTAACCTGGAAGTGCGATGTGCGCACTGAACAATTTCACAGATTATTTGTTCGGTCGAGTTTGATGTCATATGCAATTGCTGATTTCATAGCCGATTTTGATGTTCACACTTCCTGAATGCTCCCTCTGTTGCGGCTCTTCAGCTGTTTTGCCGGGAACTGCCAGAATGGTGCTGACATTAGTTTGGTACTTCAAAGCAAGCTCTAAACTGAGCTTGCTAGTTGTCGATGTTAACCATCATTTTACTAAGATGAGAATCGAGCCATTGGACTGGGCAGGGTTGAGACCTGACAAGGTAGCACTCCCTAGTTCTTGGATACATACCCGAGTTTTGGCTAGTTCTCAGGCTTTGAGCTAAGCGCCTGAAAGAAACTTCAAATCACTGAAGTGTTTCATGGCTTCAGCTGCGCTGGGGCATGCTCTCTGGTTACAGGAACACCGAGGTCTCTGTCCTTTGGCTCATCTGTAAAATTAAGCATGCTGCTAGTCACTTTGATTGCTGCGAGTCTGCAATGCATTTCTGTGTCCGAAACACTGTGCTTGAATAAACAATTTGGAACTAACATGCAACATTATAAGTTTATAACATGAACACGAGCCACCGCACAAGTAAAGCTCCATTTGCGTCAAAAACCTTATATTAGACAGTAAACTCACCTAAGTATACCTCAGGTGTATTACAAGCAGCACTGCAGCAGTGTGCGGATACAAAACTTGGCAACAGACACCAGAACTAGGGAGAGACTTAACATACAACTAAGACACGGACAGCAGCCACCACGGTAACATCAGAAGTCACGTCTGAAGACGGACACTTTAGGAGGCGAACACAAAAAGGAAAGCGAAATCAAACTATATGTACATGAACATTAGCATAGGCAGCTAGATAATATCATCTTCTGCAGCGGTTGTTACGCCAACAAAACCTTCTTGATATGTCACACCTTAGAAGTGCCTGCTCCTGGACTCCACACTGTAGAGCCTGTTCGTATGAGTAACAAAGTTAATTAGACAATCGCGCAAATATTTGCATTATATCAAACCAGATCTTACGTTCGCTACAGCCTTTCATCTTGTCTAATTCACATTTTCGGCTTATGTTCTATAAAGAAGCATTGCGTACTTAACATACGGTCAACTTCTAATATCTAATATCAGATCAACAGGATGAATTAGCGCCATTTACAAGTTACAACAACGTTATCCCGATCCCTTGAACCCTCGCGCCTATGGCTAGGTAACAGGGGATCGGATTTAAGGTCCCTTAATATGAAGGGACTACTTTCGAAAAATCTGTGATTTTGGCGCCAGCGCCACATCCATCAAGATAAAAGTCGATCCAAAGTGAATATAACAATATAACATGTAAGTGATGTAACGTAAAATACCAGTCATAAACAGTGGGAGAGGAGGAAGAGGTAGGCTTGTCAAAGATCTGAGCACCAAGAGTCTTGGTGTTCACGTTACTCCCGGGGTGAAAAACGCTCCTCCACACGTTCTCCTTACGTGCAGATGTTGGTGTCGATGGTGTCACCGGTGTCGACGGTGTCACGGGGCTTGCAGCTGCGGATCCACTGGATGGCAGCGACGAGGACCTCTCCATACCTTATCAAACATCCAACGTACACATGATTTAGCATTATTATGGCATATATGATCAGAATACCACGTAACGTTACATTCACATCTTACATACATCACAAACTTTAAATGATCTTTCTAACATAAAAACTAACATTAAGATCAATATATTGATGTTAACATCATATTATTATGATCATATAACAACATAACATCATGCAACTATATATCGAAATATGATCATAGGACATTATGAAACTATGTTATTATTCGTACGAATTGTGTGGAATCATATTAGTATTTGCGATACCTTTGCTTAAATTTTGAGTGTTGAGTTTCCTAAGTTTGTCAAGCCCACGATCAGGGTGAGGGCCAGCAGCAACATCATCCCAAAGTTTTTCTAAGAGCACCATTTTTTACTATATTTTCTTTTGCCTTTGATTTTCTTAATTTTCTCTCTGAATAAAGATGGATAATTATGAGAACATATGTCTTGTTTATATATAGACGAAAAGTTATAGTGCAAAATATCTTCCTATGGATACGGACAAATAAAATAGACCAAAAGTTCCAGCAAGGTGATGGGTCAATTTGCTATATCCCAATATCCACAACAACCAGTGAAATTTTGCTACTTGTCATTTTGTCATTACTCGAACATTTGAAGGGTAAAATAAGAGAGTAAGTGATACTAGGGGCTTGTTTGGCTTGTAGTCACTATAGAGGGTGTAATTTACCAAGGTGGAATCACTTCTTTCGAGGAAAAACAAACGATTAAAATGTGAGTAATTTCGTGTGATTAGGACTCTCAAGTCGAATCACGCAATCCTTCCAATCTAAACTGAATGTAATGTAACTCCTTATTTGTTTGATCCGTCTGCACGAGGTTAATCATTATGTAACAACAATGTATTATATACTATACTTCTTTCTCCAAAATTCATTGCCCTAGATCTCAAACTATCGCTTTAAACATACGAGAGACCTACAGAATGTGCAGCGGAAGTGACATTTTCGAGGTCTCCAAATCATCCAATAAAAAGTTCATCACAATTCACAACCAAGGTTCAGATTGTAAGCAACAAGCCTGAATTTCTAAGAATTTTACATCATCTATTAATGCTCCTTCAATACTTCATAGTAGCTCATTTGTATTGAGGAAAGTGTAAGAACATGGCCAATTCGTCTTAATATGTTCATTAGTTTTCACGATTTATGTCATTTAGTTCATATGGTTATAACGATTTTGCAAGGAAGAATCGTGGTGAGTGGTAGCACTCATAGTAATATCTTGACAAACCCTAAGTGTAAACCTCACTTGCAGTAGTTACTAAAAATGCTTTACTCCCTCTATTTCTTCGTATATTTCCGTTTGTTCAAATGATATACGTTATAGTCCAACGCACTTAACAATTAGAATGAAGTGGAGGGAAAGTGCCAAATAAATGGTGAAGGGTAAAAAAAGCTAAATATGACAATCTGATTAGGCTGATATTTTAACTGTGGAGAGGAGTAAAAATAGTAGGAAAACAAGGATAAGGATGAAGACCAAGCATGTGGGGTCCAGGTGAAACTTTATCCACACACTTTTATGATGACAAATGAATGAGAGTGATTTTAGGATTGGCCTCCACCTGTTGGGTATTGAGTACAATAATTGTCATGTTCTTTAGTGACCTATAATGGGCCTGAACTGCTGAGACTGATGGGCCTTGAGAACGACTACTGGGCCCACTACTTTGATTATGGAATCTAATCCCAGGACTTTAATTAAGGACTTGGATAATGACTTTGGGGTGTGCCAAGTTAAAAGTCACAAAGGTGAAAATGAACTGATAACCAGATTTTTGTTTATTTTATTACTAGATAAGAAGAGCAAAAATCGTGTTTAACTAAAAAAAAAAAGCTTTAAGATTAGGTAGTAATTTTTTATGTATTTGTAAGAGATTAATTGGACTAGATCTTTTAGGGTTACACATAACTTATTTAAATGTATTTCATTTATGTTCACCAAATTAAGCACAACTAACTTGTCAACAAATTTAAAAAAAAAAAAAAAAAAAAACACACACACACACACACACACTAACAGTTCACTCTTTGCCACCAGCCACGGAAAACGCTACCAGTTACCAAAACAACTGCTTTTGCCAAACGGACTCAAAAAGAAATAAGTAATCCTTTTTACAGGTTATTTGATCTCAATCACAATCTCGGTTAATTGTAGTGTTCCACCACAAACGACACTATGCAAAGTTGCCTCACAAGTCACAAGGGCACATTATCTAGTAATTTGGCTCCACCATTGATAGCTCATTAGCTCCTACCACCCTTGATTGAATGACACACTTATGATTATTCAGAGAAAGTTCATCACCTTAGACTTGCTTCCTCTCTTTCAATTGACATTTCGGCCTTCGACTTCCACCGTATTCTTAGCTTTGATCTCATGGAAGATTTTCCCCTTTAAAAAACATCCTTAATCGAAGATGAAATGTAATAAGAAAACTTCACAAAATGGCTACCTATCTTCGTGGTCAAGGATGTCAAAACTCTACCACTTAGGCTCCTGGTCTCCTACTGCATAATCTCCCACAATAACTTTTTGTTAGTTACATCCAAAAGTTTTGCTTTCAAGTCATTTTACTTCAATCTCAAAACCTCATACTTCGTATTACTGATCAGACTATCCACCCAATAGGCTTGTGGACCATGTACACAATGCAAGAGTTCATGCGTCGATCTCCAAATTTCGGATATTCATTTAAGACCATTTCGCCCAACCAAAATTTCATTCTCGGATGCACTATTGTACTTACAATGCTACCAAGCTCGAAAATTTAGAATTTCAAGTTAACTGCAGACTGGAAAAGGATGCGAACATTCATTATCATCTAACACAAACTTATAGATGGGAAAAAAAAAATGAAACACAACAGGGCATTATATACAGAGATCATTTGCCTGAACATCTATCAAGTTAAACAGAATGTTAATAGAAACAGCTAAACACAACAAAGCAACTTTAGATCAGTAAAAGGAGAAAAATGCTGACCATCTTGTGGATCATTGTCCATTGTGTCTCTTGCCATCATGTCATGGTGTGTGTAATCCATCTTGAAGAGAGATTCAACAATTGCTTCCAAGGGTTGTTACAATAGTCGAAAATCGCACACTAACACATTACCAGAGTAAAATGGGTCAACATTTGTCAAGAACAGGGAAACTTATTTACATGCGCAACTGATAAAGAATTTCCAACATCAAAGAAGGTAGAAAAAAAGGCGCCAAAGTTACCCCCGGTGCTTCTAGACACCTTTCTGAAAACTTTTATTGCATTGCACGTATCACATTTAAGCACAACAATTAAATGCCAAGACAATGAAAGTTAGGATTCTAAGCCAACGTATTTCATTCTTCTCACCATGAATAGCACAATCTGCCAACAACACATTTAGCTTGGCTACATGCTAAAACCTACCTTTCACCGTCTTTGTCCCTACAGCCAACCCACAGTGCCCAATGGGCTTCTCCTCATTCTACCCGTGGAATTACTCAATCTACCAAGACCACCTGAAGAACATCATCTACTACCACTACCTCACCACAATCTCATGGGACACTGGATGCAAGCCGACAGCCTGTACAGCTTAAATTGTCATCTTTCCAGACCACCATTGGATCAAGAGTCAAGTCTCGCTGCCAAGCACCAAAATGTTCCAATTCTAATCTTGTAATGACAATAGCCTTTTATCTTTTTTTTTTATTTTCTTTTTGGAAGCATATGACCACCACTAACTTATAAGATTTAATCAAGATGGAGGATCAGTACTCTAAATAAAGGAGTGGAGGTGTAGAGAAAGCAATGAAGGTGAAGGCCTGGCGTTGGAAGAGAAGGACAAGTTCTTCCAGTGAAGCAAACTCCTGCCCTTTCCAGCTACACTAAATAAGGAATCAAGGGTGTTTCACATTTTATACTCGCCTTCTCTTTCTTAATTGTCTTCCCTTCTCTAAGCCAAGCCAAGCCAAGCCAAATGAAGAAATGACTCAAATGATTTTATACATACTAAGTGCTTGGAGAACAAAGCTTGCTTGCAACTGATGAGACCACACTGATCAGGTGAGTAGGTGAGCATAGGAACAAACTAAGAAAAAAATCGTTATCTGCCACGATACCTAGGATTCAAAGTGATTTAACAGTGTCTTGAAACTTGAGAAAGTACATGCTCAATCAAGACAATCCTAATATGATTGAGCCCACAACATGGTTAGAAAATAGTTTTTGAGATCGTAATTAGGAAATTACCCCTCCATTCCCAGGCTGGTGGATTTTCGAATTACAAATTCACAGGCAAGAGCCCCAGATCCTTGATACCAATAGAGAGATTCACTTCACAATTATATCCCATTAACTCACGACTCCCCATCTTAAACACCCTACACTGCCCAAAATCTCAGAAGTCACAATGAGGAAAGAAATGTCCCACTAACTCTTAATCCCCAGCCCAACTTGTCTTCCACCACGGGGGATTGGGTACCCACGAACTCACAATCTCCCAACTCAGAACTTTCCTCCACCTTAAACTAACACAAGCAACAAGCACGCATCTCACTCCTAGAAGGCTAGAACATCAGCCTCACTTCTTTGTTGCCTTTTGCTGTCTCTATTCACCACAACTAGTGAATGTAACCCAGCAGCTTTACTAATAATTACCAAAACCACAGTAAAAAATCAAAGGAGTAAAGTTACCTTCTTGATCCTTTCCCAAGTAGGCTCAAATGTCCCTTCTTTGTCAATACCATAATAGAGAATTACTCGCATAACATCTAACTTCATTCGTCTCTATTGAGGCTTAACATGTCTATAAAGTCCTAACATATTCATAAACAAAGCAGGAACATTACTTTCTGACTCAAAGCAGTAGCACTCCGCACATGGTACATAGCCAGAGCAGCAAGCCCAACAAGAACATAACCTCATTTGAGTTTGCTCCGCCTGTAATTCTGGACAGCTTTCGAAACCCTGTATTCCGTTACATTATATAAACAAGTTCTGACCTTAAGCCTACAACAAATAGTATGTGCACTCTCTTGCTAATGCTATTCTCAAATCAATCCAACATTAGCTTTGGCTTATAACACCAACCAAAAGTCCTTTGTCGTGTATCCAAACGTCCAAGTCATAAACATGCTGGTGTAACACCCTACATACTTCAGACCCTCATTGTCAACCAAGTCAATGGCTCGTGGTAACTCACCCTCTAAAGGTTGGACATGAGAAAAGATTGGAGGGCTAATTATGACAACAGCAGAACTATATTTAGCAGTAAATAAAAATGTTGAAGAATCTAAGAAACTTACTTGAAACATACACACTGCCATGACGATGGATGACCAGCTTCGAAAATGAATTCAAGACTTTCAAACTTCGTACTTTTCTATTAGTTACATCCCTTTGATTGTGATCATCCTTCATTAAAGTGGTGAACCTAATCTAGATTGCAGTTTCTTGATCTTAGCCAAAAATAGCAACATTAAAAGAATCGATGATCATGAAATGATTTGGACTGTTAAGTTGTTCAAAAGGAAATATTAAAAAGAAAGAATAACTATTAAACAGTAAAAACTAGGACTCAAAAATTCAAGATAAAGAAAGTAAAAAAAGGAATGCTACCTTTAAAGGCAAAGGCATTAATTCTGTTCAGGGCTAGCAAAACACAGATTGTGCAGAGAATACAAAGGAAGGTGTATGTCATAGCCACTAGCCCACTACAGGGATCAGAAACAGATATCTGTAAACTTCATGTGCCTTCGATGACCTAAAAAGGGAGAGAATGACTGCGGAACAGGAAAAGTATGATCAATATGGAGGATTACTTGGATCTACCGCATCGTGATTTTCAAAGAAAGTGCAGACATCTATAGTAGTGAACGTGGCAGGAAAGAACCTATTTTTGTCTTAGGCAGATTGCAAATCAATGTCGATAAAACAGGAAGCCTGCTGCATACCAGTAACTGCCACACCATTTTGTTTGATGTGGGTCCCACGACACGAATCCCTTAGGGTATCTAAATTCAGCAAACTGAAACCCACTGAACGAACAAATCAGAAGTGGCACATCCCAAATCTCTCTTTCTCATTAACTGTCCACTTACTATTTGAAGAATCCCGGGCATCCTGATTAATATAATCAAATCAGGGCAGACATGATCAGTTTTCATCATAACCGAGCAATCCAGGCCATTCTTAGTCAATTCAAAGATTAACGCGAGTTGCAAAAGATCCAAACTTGCTGGAAGTCCCCATAGATTCCTTCAAGCTTCAAAGAATTATGCCTCATGTTAAGCATTGGGGATGATTAGGAACCCAAGAAGTTTGCACCCTGCACAGGAAACCAGATCTTGTAGTTACGGCACTGCACATAATAACGAATCTTTTTGATTAAAAAGCACAACAGCCTAGCGATCCACAAAAATTGCTTTCACATTATCATTGTCTTTGCAATCATCTTGAAAGAATGAACTTCTTACTGACTGTCGAAGGCCTAGTTTTTTCATCTTCTACCCCACATGAAATACGTTTATAGATAGTTAAATGGACATTCAGTAAAATCTCATTATTGATGATAGAAATTACGGCTCGTTTGGTATTCTTTTTGGTTTTCTGTTTGAAAACTCGAAAAAAGTGGTTTACGGTTTTTACTTGTCAGATTTTATTTTCTATAAGCCTATTATTGAAACATCCAATTTAATATTCATAGTGGAACTAATTTAACAAAGTTTTATGACACAAAAACCCAAAATTTGAAAACGGCAGTAATACCACGAGCCCTAGAATGAAGTCGTCTTACTGGGGCGGCCATTAAAAGAGCAAAACAAAAACTAGACTTAGCATATATTAATAATGAAAATCACAATACATAAACTACATAGTTTAGCTCCATAAGAGCTATATAAAACCCAAGGAACCCCGAAACAACACTTAGCATTCACAAATACATTGGGTCGCACATATAATTAAATATTAGAAAACAACGTTTAAATATAAAAAGTTACCCTTTCAAATTAGAATTGACGTTACAATGCAACAACAAAATATTAAGAGAGTCTTAACAACACTTATTAGAATATGTAAGCACAAAATATATCTCTCATCCATAAAGATCCCTAAGAAGTTGTAAGTTGATAACGTGACGGACATGGAATGTGGCGGATCTAGAAAAAATATTTCCAAGTATCCTAATATAATTTTTCGGTATCCCTCTACATTTTGAAGGGAACTTTTCACCAATTTTAGCCTAAAAGTTAGTGTTTCCGAAAAAAAATTCCGACGTCCGTGGACGCCTTACCCTTAGGCATGGTTCCGCGCCACTTCCTAAGACTTAAAGAGTCTAAATTGTTCGTAACTCTATCTTCGAACTCATATTTAGAAAATTTACAATGACTTTTTTAGAACCCTTGTTTTAGATCACCATTGTAAACCCCAAAAAAAGTACATGACGCACAATTAAATAGCTTGCTCTACACACTTCCCCCAGCAACTTGTCTTCTTTACAACTAACAAACCTACAAATTTGATAGGCAATGGAAAAAAAAAAACCACAAAGGGGAGACACAACCACTCCTCCATAAAAAGTTCTTTACCCATAACAGATAAGCCACATGAGACCAAGGTTATTGTAAAGACTAAGAGTGATTGTAGGACAACTACATAATTAATTGTGTGAGCATTACCAAGAGGAGCCTTTGTATACCAAATTCATTACCTCCTAGAACATTATCATTAAAAGGCGTGAGGCGCTCCGAGGCGACAAGGGTGCGTGAGGCAACAGAATGAGAAGAACACCTCACTTATGAGGCGTTTCTAGCTTTTTTAATAAAGTGTTGAAAAACAGGCAAAAGAAATAATAAAAGGGAAAAGAATGAAGAATAAAGGTACATTGGTGTAAAAAACAAAGAACATACAAAACAACGGAAAATTGACGTGGTACCCTCGAACTTTGACAAGTTGCTCGTTTCAAGTTTTCCACATGATACCCTCAAATTTGCATGTGCAGAAACTCGGAAAATTGGGTACCATGTGCAACTCGTCAAAGTTCGAAGTTACCACGTGAATTTTCCAAAAAAAAAAAAAAAGAACAAAACATCGAGTTAAAGGCATCACAATGTTTCTTAGTAGTCTTAGGTTTAGATAGAAAAGTTTCTTTCTAATGAGTTCTTAAATTTGATGTCCTAATTTCACTTTCAACGAAGGAAATATTAACAAAAATAATCCAAACTTTGGTTTGTTTTCTCAAAATAATCCCAAATTTCAATTAACCCAAAACAATCTCAACTTTAGTTTACTTTTCTGAAACTCGTCCCGATGTTCCCAAACCAATTTTTACATTAGTGTAGTGTACTCAGAGCCTAAAGAGCCATATTTCTCCCATAAATTTATTTTATGTATCTCCTTAGGTTTGACCATCGTTGTTGTGCTTCCTTTCCTTGCCACCCCTACCACAACAAGGCCACCTTAATGTCTTTGCCACCTTACGACATCTTTCACTACCTTCTACCACGGAAATAACTCATGCTGTTTTAGTATTTTGTTGATATGAATTTATTTGCTTTGTTCTCTACTCCCACCTTATTATCACAAAGCATGTTCAACTTAAATCAAATCATAGAAAAAAAAATATTAGGAGAACACCACTAGTCGAATTAAGCTTACAAAATAGTCAACCCCATACCATATAACAAGTACATTTTAATTTAATGGGTGCAAGATTTTCATATTCTAAAGGGACTTGTCGTTAAATGTCACTCTTGTGCTATGAAGCACGGACTCTCTTTAGGTCTACGTATCCGCGTCGTGTCCGTGTCGTATCCGTGTCCAACACCGACACTCTCAGATACTCTCACTATACTAGTCACTATGAAATACAGAGCAATGCTTCTTCAACCTAATCCCCAACCAGAAATGGAAAAGAGCGAGGGGATAAGAAACTAGTAATCCATAATTAATCCACATAACAAGAGTGTGTATGTATTTTCTAATTGTTTTTTATTGAAAATGCTATTCTTTTTTTTTTTCCCGTGTCTACTAGCGTGTCGTATCTTTGTTGTTACAAAGAATCACGTATCCCCGTATCCGTATCGTGTCGTGTCCGTGTCTGTGCTTCCTAACTCTTGTGAATTAGAATTAATTGGAAATTTTTCGCACTTCATATACAATATTTTACAAAATAAAAATTTTTGTTTACTTGGATTATGAGAATGTTGGTATAGTCAAAATTAGGGAGCTGGGGAAGAGAGTGAGCCATAGCAAGGTGCCAAAGGTGCATGAGGATAATAGAATATGGATGTAGGTGGGTAGGAAGGAGGAATGCAAAAAATTGGTCAAGTAGTGGTTAAGAATAAAGATTTTTAATCTCATTTGGGTGAGTTAGTACAAGATATAGCACTTGATTCACCAAAGCATTGTCAAATAGCCATAGTGTTAGGCTAATCAAGACCACTATCGGAAGAGAAAAAAAAAATCAAAGTTGGCATTATTTTGGCTTTATTGAAAGTTTGGGATTATTTGCATATATGTGTCATGTTTTATTAAGGGGTCGACATAGAATAAAGAATTTTCCAACTATCTTTTTTTTCTACTCCAAAAGGACGTTAACAAGCCCACAGCCCTCAAACGCAAAGGATGATACTTCGAACTAAATTACAAATTCGTGACCTTCATGCTCACACGCATGATGCTAACCATAAATCACACATTAGAAAATCTCGACTTCAGCATCACCCCTATATGAAAGTTAACTTTCATGAGTAGAGAAGCCATGCGAAGACACAACCATGAACATGGAATGCTTGAACAAAAGGGGATAAGGATCTTTGAATGACCATCAAGACTATAAACAACAATCACTTAAGTTAGCATATTTAATACAAAAGACCAGGTCAACAATCACTCGTAATTACTCTCTCGTGTGAGCTCAAAAAGTGTGAATGGCTCCTACCACGGTTCAATCAAGGCCTTATTCTATCCGTGCAAACTAGAGGGGGCCGAGTGACCACATGTGGCACACGAGTCGGAGCGAGGAGAGAGTAGGCCGGCCGGCACATGGCATGGCAAACTCATCTCTTTTCGAAGCTCTGAAAATGGTATTTTATTTTTTGCCCGACACAAAGCACGCATGAACAAAAGCACGATCACTACCCATCCCGGCAAGCGGTGTTGACGTGCCTCGTGCTGGTGATTGAAAATCCGTATGGCAAAACAATCTTTGCAGAGCCAACAAATGGACAATGGACTTGGCATGCCAAGCCGATACGAGTCACGGCACAAACTGCCAAGCCGATACGAGTCACGGCACAAATTAACCCATGGCCACCTCCATACATGAGCATAAACATGATGAAGTTTGCATGTTCATGGTGAAGTCATAGAAGGGAAAGAGATCCCACAACTTCAAGATGAAGTTTGAAAGTTATGGTGTAGCGCGTGTTTGGCGTAATTTTTTTCTTAGCTTTCAGATGTTTGACCTGGTCAAAAAGCTACTTATTTAAATTAGACATGTTCGGCGCATTAGCTTTTCTACTAATTTTTAGTTTTTTTCGGAGCTTTTTCCAAACATTACCCTAAGTAACTTTTAAGGAATTCATACTACTCTTATCTTCCACGCCTTTATAGCTTCTACCCTTATCTCTTTTTTTTGTTATTTGTTTTAAAGTGATTAATTGTTCACGTAAAAAAAAGGCCTTAATTATTTTAGGTAAATATCTTACGAGGTTAATTATAGGCTTACATAAAAATCTTTCATGTATAAGATTGTTTTTATGAGGTTACTATATAATAATACAAGGAATAACGAAATAATATCATACCACACAAAAATGAAATTAATTTTGTAATAATGATTAATGTCCTTTTATGTAATTTTGGTTACTCAACAGCTCGTTGTACTCAACATGTCACATAGGTTTCTGTTCAGCAAAAGTGTAGATGGTAACTATTTTTGTAGCTGTTACTTGTGAGCTATTAAGGGTTTAATTGACATTTTCGGTCCAACAACCTCTTAAGTCATCAAATGTACATTAAAAGACATAAATCATTATTTACAATCATGAATCATATATGTGAATGAAATTATTTCCTTACTCCATATATATACGACACTAATCTCATAAAAACTTTCTTTATCCCATATATATGTTTAGTAATAAAACATAAGAACAATCATACACATCAAGATTTTATGTAAACCTTTTTTTTTATCATGATATACGTATTAAACTAAAACAATTAAGAACTTGAAAAATATATAGAAAGGCATGTTAACATCATTATAAAGTAGGAGTGGTGGAGTTTTATTTAATAGTTATTTATGAGACTTGGAACTCTAAAATAGGAGTGAAGTATTATTACATAATTATTTAAGGGGTATAATTGACAAAAATTTCCAAAATTTAGGAAGATGTCTTCAAACAAACGTTACTCATACTAACGTTTGACAAAAGCTTAAAAAAAAAAAAAGAGATAAAAGTAGCTAAAAAAAAGTTTATGCGCTGAACACACCTAATTTTTAATATAGTAGCTTTTTGACCGGGTTAAACATCTAAAAGCTAGGGAAAAAGTTACGTCGAGCACGCCCTAAGTTTACAACGGCTAACAGCTTTTAGAACCGATACCACTATGAAAATGCTAACAGCTACGACTAGAGCTAAATTTACCAAACAGACCCGTAATTCCTAATTCATGGTTTCAAGATGTAAGAGCAAAATCTTTTGGACATAGGTGTTACATCACTATAACTCTTCATTTTCCTATCAAGTATCTACGAACACAAAAACAAAGAAGAATTTGACATAAAGCTTCGAATTTCGACACACGTAATAGAGTCCAAGCAACATCAGTGCGGATCACCCGTACTACTTTTCGTGTCCCCCTCCGTGTACCCTTCCAATCACGTGCCACCATTTCATTATTTTATATTTTAAAGATGATATTTTTTAGAAAGATTTATGGGATGGTAGCACGTGATTGGAGTGGGACACGAAAGTGGGACGGGTGATCCACACTGAAGCAACATAGCATGAACCAAATTCTGGACCAATTAAGAAACCATCAAATAGTACAAAAGGATAAAGAATTCAACTGACGAGACTAGCACTGGAGCGAGCCCAGGATAAGGAAGACTTAGCGTAGTAAGTGTCGAGGTATTAGTAATTTTTCTCATAAGTTTCCTAACAAAAGGCCGCTTATCATCCCAAACACTAACAAATACTCCCTCTATTCATATCCAAATGCCCCAATTTCCTTATTGGGAAATTCACAACCAAATGCCTCATTCCCTTTAGTGGAACCTTTTATTGATAAAATATTGTCCACTTGCACCATTATTGAATCGTTTAATCCTAATTAATGTCCACTTGCACTAGAATTGAATTGGTTATCCTTAAGTATTGTCCACTTGCACTTAAAATTGAATTGTTTATGTCTAAGCATTATCCACTTGCACTATTATTGAATTGTTTATTATTTTTCTTAAATAGTGTGTAATGATGTAATGGGGCATTTGGATATAAATGAAGGGAGTACGTACCTAGCTACGTAGAGTAAAAGAAAATAGGTGCATAAAACATGAAATTCGGTTTGAGGGATTATGATGATGTCAAAAGGTGGGAAAAGTATAAAGTACACAAACTTGAAGCTTTGGCCTTGCCCATAGTCGAAGAGAGAACTAATTATGATGTAATTGCAATGATTAATAATGAGAAATTCAGCACGTATAGCTGAAGAGAGGTGGGCGGGATAATGTAAGAGAAAAGTTAATTGGGGAGCTAAGAAGGGACAAAATTTTAAGTTTAGGAAAAGCACAAAAACAATAGGTGGAATTTCGGTTGCACAAGAGAAAATTCAAGTTGCTTGGTTAGTTTTGGTTCACAATGGATAATCTACGAATTTCCATTTCCAATCAAGCCAAAGACTCTAGTAATTGGTTTTTAAAGATAATTGAAGAAAGACTTGTTCAATTCTTGATCAATCTGGACAAAATTCTCATTATGAGTCATCCGAAAGCAATCTCTCCATATTTTCTAATATAATAGAAAGGCTTGCGCACCCGACACCCACCTCCTCCAAAATAAAATAAAAAACCTTACCATAGGTGGGCATCGGGGTGCGACTTGTTCTTCGCTTATTAATAGGCATGCTTCACATTGAACCATCATAGTATTGTATTGGAGAAAGGAGAGAACCTTATCGATGCATCATGGCCGATATGCTTTAATTGCTTGCTTGGACATGGGGGACAACAATCTTAAGATGAGCCTATATCAAGATATATGAAATATGATGATTTCAAAAAAAAAAAAAAAAAAAGATATATGAAATATGAAATGAAAACTTCGACCAAAATTGAGAAAACTTGGTTTCACATTGCTTCATGTGTTCTCGAGCAACCTCAAGTTTGTGTGCAAAATCTAGTTCAAACCCTTAAATTCTTGCATGACATATTCAACGCGCTTCGCTTCGACACATGATTGAGAGAACCATGTGATAATATGAGGCAAGGATCTCAAGATGAGACTGATACAAAATGTGTAATGAAAACCTCGTTGTTATTCGACTTTCATTGCTTCGTGTGTTCACATGACAAAACCCATGTTTTGTGTAAAATCAACAAACTCTCAAATTCGTGTGTTACGCGTGATGTATTCCGCTTTACCACATGCTCGAGACACCCGTGTCGTAAAATTTCACACGAGAAATCTTATCCACTAATGTTTTACTTATTTGCAAGGAGTAACCAAACTAAGCCAGCTCGCCATGCCCTTAAGTTTGGCTAGGTCAAAGCTTGGCTCGAGCTTAACTGCTTGGATTACCACAACAAAGCATTAGCAAGAATACACTACCATGAAGCGAACAAGGTCAAATTTTCACACATTGCAAACCTTAAAGCATTGAACACTCATAATACAACATTTTTAACCTCAGTGCCTTGAAAGCTCCCTCCATAAGGCGGGGTAAGGGGGGTGGAATGCACGGGAGCCTCACCTCTATTGAAACATAGAGAGGCTGCGCACGGATGACCCAAAATGAAAATTGCTTCGAGAATCGCATCATCTGACTTTCACAAAATAAGAAGCACAGACAGTTTCATGAGTCATTTTGCTTTACGCCATTATATCCCAAAAACCAAAGAATAATTAGTCTTTGGCTCCATTGGAAATGGAATGGAAACCATTGAACGCTCACAATGCGCAATAATAACAACTTCACAAATCTTCACCTCTGCAACCACATCTCGCTTTGTAAAGGCTCGGAGGAGTTCAGCGCTCAAATTGCGCCGAGAATTACACTTTCACAGATCTTCCTCGCTCACCACATTACCCATTACAAAGGCTCGGAGGCATCGAACACTCATATTGGCGGGGAATTACAATAGCTGCCCCGCTAACGAACGGATACAACTTGCGAACAACTTGAGGTCGAGCAGATATACACACTAGCAACACAAGATCGAACTAACAAAACTCGAACACATATGAGCAACCCTATGTTCGAATTCAATATCCATACCTTAAAAGTCATGCAAAGTCGCACGAAAAACTCGCGTGGAATAAAGTTATACGGACAGAGAATATAAACCAATAAAGGTGAACTTTTGCAAGCTAAAAGGGGATGAGCACTCTCAATGTTCTAAAAGATACATTAGTGTCTCACATGGGTCCATCACAACAAGATTGAGTTCTCATAGTTATTAAGTGGCAAAATAACTCACATGTGTACAACATGTGAAGCTTTGTTTGTGACAACTTTGCTAGGATTGATAAGTGCGTCTAATGACTTCGACCTCACATTAAGGCTTGGAAATTTCGCAGAACTTGCGTAACTTTAAAATAAAAGTTGAAAATATCACTGTTTTCGGTGAGCAAGAGAAGGCTCACAAGCTCGAGCCCGAGACTCCTCAAACTCTTAAACCTCATGTGTCATGGACCAAAAGACCTACTCCATTAGATCCAGAGGAACAAAGGGTAGCTCGTGACCAACTCGACTTGTCATCACCCATAGGTGAGACACTTTAGAAAGTCATATTGCTTCAAATCATGATCCAAAATCTATGTGTCCATTGCAAAATGCTAAAGTAATGATATCCTTTACCATAACAATTTATGTTGCTTGCGAACTAATTATGCAATATCTAGTCATCTCTCTCTAAATAAATGTACTCGAGTTTTTACCAATTGAGTAGGCTCCCTTAGCACCAAGTATGTGCAAACTCCAACCATATTCGGTTGTTCAGAAAATGAATCTCTAGTGTCAAAATGAAGTAGCATGTCATGAGTATGGAAAAGACTATCAGCTCTCTAGCACTCCCCATGTCTCTATTTTTCTTTGAAATTACATAAGTTAGTGGGAGTGCCGGAAGTCCCATGTGGAGTGCCGATAGTCGTTGCCGTTGCCCATGAATATTTTGTGTCAGAAGTAAAAATGCTCGATAAATACCGAATATCAACACCGGATTTTAATAAATAAAGAAACAGACATATTAAAAAACCGGGGTAGATAAAAAACTGTTGAGCATAATAATAAACTTTACCAAAGCATATCCAGGGGAAAATTTCACCAGTATTTAGAAAGGTACGGCGTTTGTTACAGGTCACTCCATTGCAACTTCTTTCATACGTGACTCTCTGCAACCTATTATTCCCGAATATAAGACGACCACTTCGTCGAATCAAAATCTAATTTCCAGCTTCTAAAATTTTCCATATTTGTCCACATAAGCCTGCACACGAATGTGACATACAAGTCAATCGTGGGAAATCAAGATTTTTAAAGAAGTTCATCGAAAAACCAAAAGTCTCACCTGAATCAGCTTCAAAATTTTAGGACGAGATGAAGATAAATATTGCTTGATAGACTCGGTTGTATTTGGAACTTCATTTGATGGTAAAGTACTGAGAATCTTGTCCTCCGCCCTTTGAACAATTACTTTATATACATCCTTAGACAGGCGACCCTCATGCCATACTGGTTTCAGCAACTCCTTCACAAATTCTACTAGAGCAGCGCGGAAAATTTTTATGACCTTTGACTCCTCTTCGTCCAGTTCTTTATTCGGCCTCCATATCTCTCCCTTCTGCCTTGACTCGTCGATCTCTAACTTAGAATTACAATCAGAGGTACTTCTGGTAGCTTTAAGAACTTCTTTGACACTGCCAGCAACCACAGGATTCTCTTCATCAGAAATAGTATTTTTGTTTTCTGGATCAGTCGCAGAAATAGCAGCAGATTCTGCTTCAACTACACGGCCACCCTTATCATGGCTATAATAATCCTTATCATAACCATCACTGCATAATCTTTTAAGTGACTCCAAGGAACTCCGAGAAGACACACTTTGGCCGCGCTGATAGGCAGACCCTGTTTGACCATAAGAAGAGTGCCTAAATGACGTATGCCCAATATATGGTTGCTCAATGCTATCACGAAGAGGATGGTACTGGACATCAGAAGACGATGTCTTATATGAAGTGATAAAATGAGAAGGCCGAAACGGGACAGATGGCTCCCAGTTAAAGTCATCAAATTTCCCCTTTTTCCACTTTTTCTTGTAAGACATCAGCAGCTCTTTCAATGAGGAGTCATCCACCAAAGAAGTATTTCTTAAGGAACTACCAGAATTCACAGAAAAACCAAAAGCTGGACCACTATGAAGGACCAGAGTATATTCCCTTCGCATAGCAACAGATTCCTCCAGCATGACAGGAGAGGGTGGACAAGAGTTCTGAGGACAGGAAGTCACTCTCACGCCCCTTGACGACAACCTACCGTCATGGGCAAAATTGTCTAGCGAGGTCGAACAGCCGAGAGAAGCAGATGAGCCATGATGATCCAAGTGATGAGTCGAGTGATTTTCTCTGAACATATCTACCTCTGTCTCATTTGTCGAGACTACCTTCAAACCATCTCTAGAAGATGGTGATCTTTGGGAACTAACGGAACGACGAGAATAAGAAAAACCTCTCTCAAGTACGCTAAAGTCATCCTTGTTATTTAGACATTCTCTGTGATCCTTTTCAGTGTACCTTCCACCAGTTGAATTCTGAAACATGTCCTCATTATTAGTCATAAAATGACTTGGTTGATCTTGCGCAAGTGACTTTGAAGCACCAGCAGCATCTCTGGAACCTGATAACACAGAGATGCTCATTAGAAGTCAGATTTCAGGAACCTTTATTAATTACCTAACACTCCTTGAAAGCAAGGAATTACCTTTACCAAGGCCAATCTCCGATTTGGTGGACAGCATATCTCTATCTACCTGTCCCCTAACATAATCTACTTGGTCTCTCTTATGAAGAAATCTACATGAACTCCCCTTAATGCACCATCCCTTTGCAAAGTACTCACAAACCATTGCAGCTCGTTTGTTTACAGCCTCGCATTCAGCTCCTGGAGACGAACTCCTAGGCCTCATTTGCGGAGTATAGTATCTGGAAAACCTATGAGTTAGTAGAGTGGCCCAAGGGAAAAGCCACTGTAACTTTAGCACTAAGAAAAAAATGGTCTATTTGCAGAAATCATTAAAATAAGAGTTTCGACCTTAATGAGTTTTGGTCCATGTTTACAGTTGATGGCAAATGGAGATCAGCCTTCTGACTTCGGAATGTCGTCTCGTCAGTATCACTAGACTTAATATTATGCAAAACAAGTCTCTCGGAGGTAGCAGCTGGACTTGTTTGATTTACATGGCCCTGCTCATCTCTCACAGAGGCAGCCAGAGGACTTATCTCGAAAAGCCCCTGCTTACCTTCCTCCACAGTATCACCTCCTAACTTAGGTGGATCAGCGACAGATTTTAATGATTCTGGAAAACTGGAACGTCCATCGTCTACCGAAATGACCTCTTTTCCTTTCCAATTGCGCTGGTCAGGTGACAGCCTTCCCAACACGGGCCCAATGGCCTCTACAGCACAGATATCGAGGGGAGCAGCTACTTCAGATTTAACAACGTCTTGCAGTTTTGATCTGGAGCACACCTCACCTCCTTTGAATTGCCCATCCTGCCTAACATCTACAGGGAGAATAGAAAGAAGAAAATATACCATATGAAGGAAGTTGTCACTTGCTTAAATCAAATACTTGTAATTGAAAGATTAAAAGGTCCAATATCCAACGACGCAATGGGAACATATATATCTAAATCACATACTCTTTTGAAGCCTACAGAGGAAGACACTAGTATGACGGACTACAATAGAACAAAGTAGACTAATCCCATAAAAATGGCTAGCAAAATTCTGGGCATCTTCACTCAGAATTGCAGACACCATATTGCTATGAACTTTTCCCATCAAAAACCCAATTATATAGCTGACCTTCATAACCCTCAAGTTAGCCTGATACTGAGATATCATAGACCATGCAATCCAACAAACTCTTGTCAGCGTAATCTCTTAAAATGCCATCCATAGGCCAAATATTTCTTTCATCCTAAAACAATACACGGAGTGAGAATCTTGTGTAAAATAAAATAAAGTGGAAGAGTAGGAAACAGTACTCATTCTTAAGCTTCAATTTCCAGAAGCACTCCATAAACAGTAAACCGAATGCTATCTGAAATATGAAGAGAAAAGCTGCATAATGGCTCACTCACCTATGTTGTATTGAAATCTATCTAAAATGAGAATCCAGCGTAAGTCTAATCTTTGGAGGATTCAGATAAACGCCTACAGCGGATGGTCGCATACAATTAATCACATGTGCCAATCAGGAGGTAGCAAACCAAGACAATTGTAAAATTCACATGTGTCACCACTTTATCCCAGGAGTTGCCTGTAATGTCCGCTTATTGATAGCGATATCTTTAACACCTCGCAAGTCGTCGAAATATCTCACGCACAAATCACACGTACCATTGTTATCCCTCACAGCTTTGACGACGTCAATTCACTAAGGCGCACGAGAACATTAACGCAAGAAGTGGAAGACCACGATTAGAGCCTCGAGCCGAATAACATACCCTTCTCGTATAGTCCTGATTTCCGTATATCATCATCATACAAAAGATTTACTGTTTCCAATGTTTTTATGTTCTTTTCTATGTCTTTGTATTTCCTCTTCTTTAAAATGAAGTGTTTCCACCCCAAACTTTTATCTTAAAAAGTCTCTTCTACAATTTATTTATTTTTCCAACGTAGATGAGCACTCTTCTCCACATATTACCTCATCCATTCTCTATAAATGTCTCAATTATTACTCTTTTTGTCTTTATATGTTTTTACATTTGTCGATTTCCCTGATTTTAGCTCTCGCTTTCCACAAAATTATTTTCCTATCATATTAAACATTTGATTTTGTGTATTTTACACCAGCCTCCAACTTCACTCATGAGTCATGACTTGACGTTTGATCATCTCTTCCCTTCGAGAGTAACTTATTTATCAAATTCAAATACAAAGATTTACTCCCAATAAAGATTGGGAGTTTTAGCAAGTCACTCATTCAGCGAACACTGAACATAACTTAATAAGTAGCATAAATTCTTTGATGAATCAGTACGATAAATGAATGCATAGTTGATAAAAAAATATGAGTCTCCTGCGTACTGCCTCCATCTCTGTTGCATTGATGAGGGCCATGAGGCCGTTAGGGGATCATTTGTCCTATGTAAATATGAGCAAGGTCACAGGCCACTAATTGATATGAATCTTCAATTTTAATGCAGACTTGTTTGAGAGTGGCAGACAATTATAGGTGTTACACGAAAATTTTCATGTTCACAACAAATACAACATTCACATAAGCAGACCAGATTGGTACACATAACCACAATTTTCCGTTGAGACCGAGAGGAATTCACATAAAATAATTTGAAACCCAGCACATCCTACAATACTCTTGATTTATTAACCACGGCACACTTATTGGTAAACTGGTCCAGAGTAGTCCTATCCCTCAAGTTTCAGCCAGAACTTTTTCACCAAGCGAAACATAAGCTAGATCTTCCTCTACGGAATTAAAGGACAATACTTTAATGATTTAAAGTTACGACCACCACACCAAGACCGTTATTGTAAGCCATATAGGCCACTATTTGCCGCTATTTAGCCACATTAACCATGATGGTGACCCAAACCAAGATTTAATATTATTTGTATTTGCGTTTTCCTACTTTTATAATATTATCTAGTGATTTATCAAGAAATATCTTTTTTCTAAAAGAAAAAGCACCTCTTGGATTGATTTGATATCATTTGTACCAAAGCCACAAATGCACAAAATCTAGATAAGATCGGTCAAGCGGTACTTAAATGAAATATACATTGCACCTATATTTAGACCTAACGCCCTAATCTCAACAGTTTCCGATATTTTTAAACTCCCATTCCGAATAATGAGTAACTAGTTCTTAATGACAACCAAAGATATGTTACATACAGGTCCAGCACTTGTGTACTATGCCAAAAATCAGCTACTTGACAGTTACATTTGGTCTCCGCTCACAATTCCCATAAATATAACAACAAACCAACATTGACAACTCACATTCTTCTTCGCCCTTGCTCTCAAATTTCTAAAAAGTAAAACCCTCCTTTTATGAAACACAAGGTATATGACTCATATCAAAGCCACCACGTCATCTTCATCAATCATATCATTATATAAACTCCTCGAACATACTATACAAGCTCATAAATACTCCAAAACCTTCCAAAATTCCGTACTCCAACCTCAGCAACAGAGAGGACAACACAGCAAATCTCCACATCTGGACATTTACGACTTTATACACATATAGATATTCACTTCACAGGATTCTTCGTAACTCATAACCCACCTCGAATCTTTAACTCCACATACAACCTCATCCCCACAACCTCTCTAGCAGTCTCGCCCTACCTTACAAAACTAAAACAAAACCGAAACTCCAACACCCAACAATGGAGCACATGCACAACCGAAAACCCTACACCGAATAATAAAAAGTCTCAAACTTTCTTATTGGGATCAAAATTTGACATGATTAACAGCTTCTATACCGTAATCTGCCACCTAATTATCGAAAACCCGCCCGAAACAAACACCACAATCACAAAAACACACACACACATGATCAATCAGAAACAAAAATTTCTTCAACAAACAGATAAAACAAAACATCAACATGTAAATTGATACGATAACATATTAACATCACATTCAAGTAAATAAGCAGTAAAAAGATTATTACTTTTAACCTAAATTCCGATGAAAATTAATCAAAATGTAGGTAAATAGAAAACAAACCATTAGTCGGATGATCGGCCACGAGAACCGGCGAATCGGATGATCCAACCGCCGATTTATTCACACCCTCCTCCTCTTCTTCAGCCACCGCCGCGGCCGCCTCTTCCATTTCTTCATCTCCATTCCCGCCACCACCACCGCCGCCTTCATCGCCACCGCCTTCCTCATCCTCGTCGTCGGTTACTTCTACTTCTTCTTCAACCTCCTCATATTCCTCTTCCGCCTCCGCCACCACCTCCGCCGCCGTCTCCGCCACCGCCTCCTCATCCTCTTCCTCCTCCATCGGTTCCTCTTCCTCCTCCTCCATCGGTTCCTCCTCTTCCGGCTCTTCTTCTTCTTCTTCTTCGACTTCTTCTTCAACTTCCTCGAATTCTTCTTCTTCTTCTTCTTCTTCGACCTCGACTTCTTCTTCAACCTCGATTTCTTCGTACTCGTATTCCTCTCCTTCTTCTTCAGAGGAAGCCGCCATTGATGGAGAGATTGAGGAGAGAGAAAAGGGGGGGAGGGTAAAAAGATAGGGTAAATTAAAAAAAATTACCTTATTGAGCTAACTACTATGAGAGGATTTGGTGAGCAATTGAGTGAAATAGAAGCTGGCCCTTTTATTTATACAGTGCAGGAATTAAGAGTTCACTACAAATCAAGAGGATCATTGTTGATTTTGTGATCATGATTTCTCTATGTTCATCTCAAGCCCAAGCCCATAGAGGAGTGTTCAGGATTATTATTTATCGACAATGGTGTTTGTTTGATAATAGGTTGTGGAATAAATTTTTGTAGTAGTCGTCGTTAGTCGTTGTATATTGATATTGGAGGATTAGGTTTTGGGGAAGACGACGGTATCTGTTTGATAATGGGTTGTGGAATAAATTTTTGCAGTAGGAGTAGTCGTTAGTCGTTGTATATTGAAATCGGAGGATTAGGTTTTGGGGAAGACGACGGTGTCTGTTTGATAATAGGATGTGGAATAAATCTTTGTATTAGTTAGTCGTTAGTCGTTGTATATTGAAATTGGAAAATTAGATTTTGGGGAAGACGACGGTATCTGTTTGATAATAGATTGTGGAAGAAAGCTTCGTAGTCATTAGTCGTTGTATATGGAAACTTTAGTTCCAAAACTTAGGGAACGAAAGGGTTGAATGATTTGTTTCAATTCTCAATCGTTATGGTTTTATATTTCGCACATGAAGAAGGGGACAACTGTAATGTTCTCATAATTAGGTTTGTATTGTTAGAATCCAGTGCTTGATGGTGCACGTGTATCTTCGAATCCAAAAGTTTGACGATTGTATCCATTATAGTAAGTCAAGTAGAGTAATCTAGTAACTAGAAATAGTTCTAATTATCCTCGTAATTTTTAACTTACAGTCTGTTTGGATAGGAAAATAGGAGAGAAGAGATGGGAACGAAAGGGGGGAAGGGGGGGAATGAAAGGGAGGGAAGAGGGAAAGAACAAGAAAATGGTAGAATTAAATAGATTTACATGGCTGCCAATAAGTTATTTCTTGTTGAGTTAGCAGTTGGATTGAAATGGATGGAGAAGAGGAAGGAAGGAATTTGGAAGGTTAAAATTTATCTCCCTCTTCAATCGAGATAATCTCAATCTCTAGAGGCAAAATTCTAAAGGAAAAGAAATTTGACCTAAGAGGACCGTGGGAAGGAGTGACATGGTTTACAAGTAGTGATTGTTTGAAATTGACAGTAGTGGTCAGGTTGAGTGAAGTCCTTCGGGTGAGTGTGAGAGAACCGAAATGAAATTGTTGCCTTCTATTTTCTTTTTACCTCCATTTCGAAAAGATGAATGTAGTCAAGGTTGTAACTTATGTTCCTAACTTTCTCTAGTATCGGTTCTTGAACTCTCTGCAATTAAAAAAATCATTTCGGGTATCCGATGTTTGACAAAATTCCATCTTGGGTTCCTGAGTTTTGAGCATTCTCAAACTGGGCACCCAAATTTTGAATCCTATTCCATTTAGGGTACCTCGTATAATTCCTTATAAGTAAAATTATTTTTGCTAATAATTCTTTTCCTCATTAAACATTTCCATTCATACGATTGATAATCAATGCATCTTAATTAGGATATACATGTAGATTCGTCTGTGACTCTACAGTAAAGAATAAAATGTATATAGATAATAATGTTATTACGGCATCCCCAAAGTTTACTTGTAAGCTTTCTTATATATTTCAATTAAAAAAATTGTGCATCCCACGGATCGCACACAAGTCATGTAGTCCATTTTAATCAGCATACTGAAATCGATTATAAACCTCTTAATAATGCCTCCTCCATTCACAAATTCGAATTCTTGGCCACGTGTTTAAGACTAATGCTAAAAAATAATTACACTTCGTCTTTTCTATCAAGTATCAACATATCATTTATACGGAGTACTACTTGTAACATTCACTTACATCAACCACCTTTGGTACTCCGTAGAATATCTTACTCTTTTCTATAAGGAAATTTGGTGCGTGCGATGAATGCGCAATATTTCATGCATGAAGAGCCAACACTTACCCCGCTCCCAATCTTTCATCATCGATATGGTGGGGCAGTATGCAACTACTTATAAGTGTGGCTGTGTGGCCAAGGCTCTAATAAGTCAAATGTTCCCCCATATGGGCTGTGGCCTGTGGGCAGTGCTCTGTTGATTGCCAAGGTATGTGAATCAGGATGTTTTTGTCATATTATATTACCAAACTAAATGTCTATAGGCCACCATTGTACCTTTTCTTCGCACACATTTCTTTCAGCACTTATTCTATTGTCCTGATTGATACTGATTAGTGAAAGCATATTAGGTAAAATTAGTGAACATATCACTAATGACCGCATATTAGTGTCGTTTAACTAGTACATGAGCTACTGACAAATGCCATTTTCAGGTGTTTTGTTCTAGTATTCTAAACTTAACTTCTAATTCTAGCCTTCTAGGTAGAAGAGTAGTCGAAACTGATATGATATTGCTAATTCGAAGTGTTCTAGTTACTACTCAACTTTAAGGATCTGGATCTCCATCAAATTTCGTACCAAGAGTGTGGCTTTTCGCATTAGCAAGATTATGAATCAATCAACTTTATATCCAACACCGAAAAAACAAACCGTTAGTAAAACAAGTCTAAAAGTAAAAGTCAAAACGTAAACAACGTAACTAATCGAAAGAGACCCAATGAACAAATAAAGTTTTTTTTTTTTTTGAGAGGAAATGAACAAATAAAGTTGATTCAACCACGATGAATAACTATAAACAAGGATGTCGACGACAACAGCAACAACAACAATCAGACTTTATTCCGAAAATAATTTGAGATCGATTAACATGAATAACGGCAGTAACAAAACGAATTAAGAGGCCCTCGCTAATATAGCAATCACACATTCAGAATTCACGGGTCAAGATAGTGATAAAAAAATGGAATTTTGGACACACAAATCCAAAAAAATGTCATAAATTCTCTGCTCTCCTTTAAAAACCTGCATCCACGTCCATTACACTCTCCTCTTCTTTCTCTCTCCTCTTTTCTCCATCAATCAATCCAAAAAGGCCACAAAAAAGTCACAGATTTGCGAATATAATGTGGGCAATGAAGTTCTTGCAGAAATAATAGCACCAAAAATTAATAAAAACAGTTGGGTATTTGTTGCGTATCTTTGATGCTTCTTTCACAATGCTTGCTCAGCTTGCTCTACTTCTGCTCTTTAGCTTCTTCTTAACTACTCAAGCTGGTAAATTTCCAATCTTTTTGTTGTTTAAGCTTGTGGGTATAATTTAGTTTGATATGTAAATGTTGCAATTTCATTTTTAGTTGATCTAATGATGAAAGTAAAAGTGCCCATTTGTCTGTTTTGGGGAAAAAATTATTGGGTTTTGTTTAGTTTGGTGTGAAATTAGTTTATTTTGATATATGGGTTTGTATTGACTTTTAGTTTAGTGTAGGGTAGATCTGTAATTTGAGTTAGTTTATGGTGGAATTTATAGTTATGCATGTGTGAATTGGCTAGTGTTTTTGAGGTTGTGTTGTATTAGCGTTGTTATTGTCGTCATGATGATCATTTGCCTAGTGTTTCCGTCAAGCGGAGTGAGAGGGGTCGGATGTACGCAACTTTTATCCAAACGATGTTTGTTAAGTTTTATGTCTCGGCCTCAACCATCAGCTTAGCTTTTGGTTGAGATGGTTCTTTCACGACGTTTCCAATCGACCCTTAGATTGAATGTGTGATTGCCATGACTATATGCTACATCATGAGAAAACGGGGGCTGGGGGGTTAATGGTGATAGTAACATAGATGCTCAATTGCCTATGATGAGGCTACTTTTATACATAGATTGATCTAAATTGAGTCTTTAGGAACTTGTTTGAGCTAATTATTTGCAAAATAGTTGCTAATTTAGTTGGTTTGGGCAAGCCATAGTATGAACTTTTGGTGATTGGTGAATGGCGCAATGGCATAGTTTTCACACATGGAGAAACTAATGTCATTGTCCAGTTGTGAAGCGCGTCTTGATTGTGATTTCATTCTACCTTATAAAGACTGGATTTATCATGTTAGTTTTATCTGAATTGAGTCCTACGAGCCTTGTTTGAGCTAATTTCTTGCAAAAGAGTTGCTAATTTGGTTGGGTTTGGATGTTACATTTAACACAGCTATAGGGTGATTAGAACTTTAGAAGTTTGAATTCCGTGATGTAGAATCGGAGGTCGCTAAGAATGCTAGTATGCTAATTATGGTAGGTTAAGCTGTGATTTGAGCCTCCAGATCTTTAGTGGTGCTACTTATGACATGATTGCAGCTATATAGTTTAAGTTCTGTAAAATGTAGTATTTATGATTGTTAGTGATGGATTTTATCAAGATCGATATTTCCCAGGAAGATCGAATTAAGTGCAGATCCGATCACATTTTTTCTTCCGTCTTATAGTGGAATATGTTTTATTGAACTGCAGCACCATATGCTTTACGGTTGAGCTGCGGAGCAAGGTCGGATGTTAAGACTCTACCGACCAATACAGTGTGGCACAAGGACTATGCATATACAGGAGGAGTACCAGCCAATGCTACACGGCCCAGTTACATCACTCCTCCACTGAACACTCTCCGGTTTTTCCCTTTATCCGAGGGTTCAGAAAATTGTTACAACATTAATCACGTTCCTCATGGACATTATTTAGTGAGGATTTTTTTTGGGTTGGTCGAGGATCCAAATTTCGACAGCGAGCCTTTATTTGATGTTTCTGTAGATGGAACTTTGGTTGATTCATTGAGTACTGGATGGAGTAGTCAAGATGACAAAGTATTTACGGAAGCTCTCGTTTTCCTTACTGATGGTACTGCATCGCTTTGCTTTCACAGCACGGGTCATGGTGATCCAGCAGTTATCTCTATCGAAATTCTCCAAGTTGATGACAGGGCATACAACTTTGGCTCGAAATTTGGTCGAGGATCAATCCTGAAAACAGTCCAAAGGGTCAGCATTGGGACTGGGAGGCCAAGGTTTGGCGAAGACTATGGGGCTGACCCTAGGGGTGGGGATAGATTTTGGAATTCACTGACAACTTTTGGTCAAAGTGCTGACAAGGCTATTTCTATTGAAGGTGCTATTGCAAAAAGTTCAACCGCTCCAAATTTTTATCCACAAGGTCTATATCAATCAGCATTGGTTAGCACTGAGATTGAGCCTGAAATTACCTACTCGATTGATGTGGAACCCAATAGTAACTACTCTTTGTGGCTTCATTTTGCCGAGATTGATCCTTCCATCACTAAAGCAGGGCAAAGGGTCTTTAATATTTTGATAAATGGTGATGTTGCATTCAAAGCTGTAGATGTTGTTAGCATGAGTGGGGATGTTAAAACTGCTCTCGTACTGAACACGACAGTTGCAATAGATGGCAGGAGTTTGACTATAAGTTTGGAGCCTGTGAATAGCACTCTTGCTATAATAAGTGCCATTGAGGTCTTCCAAGTTATCCCAGCTGAGGCAAAAACTTTATCTGTTGAAGGTACCTTCTTGTCCTGTCACCTGAGTTTTTGCTTTGAGTACTAAACCTTGGTTTATTTGTGTTCAATATAGACATGCTATATGGTGATTCTAATGATCCTTGTTAAGACAAATATCAGTTCCCTATCACATCCTCTACACAATGGAATTTATGTGTTGCATCCATGAGCATGACCTAAATGTTGCCGAACAATTATGAAATAAAAATGTGAAATTGATCACCCAACACATGTTGTAACTATCTTTTCAGTAATCGAAGTCCTACTGGATCAATGATTACATCCTTTTCTGAATGACCACGAAAATGTCATGTCATTATATTACTGTTTTTGGATGATCAACTGCTGTATACCTCTGATTCTTTCTAACAAAAATAGTCTGATGTGTTCTAGGTTGCGTTTGTGATTGTTACCATAGCAAATTCAAATTTATTCAATGTAGACATTCGCTAATCATAGTGTGTAATCTGTCTGGCTAGTTGATGCGTTGCGATCCCTTAAAAAAGCGCTGCAGCTGCCTTCTCGTCTCGGTTGGAATGGAGATCCATGTGTCCCGCAGCAACATCCTTGGACTGGAGCTGATTGCCAATTTGATAGTGCGAAAAACAGATGGTTCGTTGACGGACTGTAAGTTCCAACCCCAATTATGCTACTTTCACGCGCAATTTAGATTTATCTCCACAGTATCATGTAGTCACCATATCCTAAGTTCCTTCTTTTCTCCCCCGTACAAACATTACTTAAGTATTGTCCATTAATGCTAGTATGCACAGGTCAGCAAAGTTGGCTAAATAAAGTGAAAAATCAGCTAGGGCTTGTTTGGTTGGATGGGTGTAATGTAATCACCATTACCACCCATTTAGCCCCAAAGTAAAGGAGAGTGGGGGGTTAGGTGTATTTCTCATTAGAATATAATGAGAGCACCATTAATCTAAGGTCTAAGTCATTGTTCCACTTAAACCAAAGTAATTGTCATTACATCATTAGATATAATCAACTACTTTCTCCCTTGTGAGTCCTCTTTCTCCCTCTCAACTTTGATGGTTGAGGCCCAATAGTTGGCTTAATATCCTAACACGCCCCCTCACGCGAATGCCATTTGGGCTTGAAGCATGGATGATAAAAGCACCCTCCTGTACTTTGTTTTGAAATTCCACTTGAGAGGAGGGGGCTCCCAGGATTTGAACTCAAGACCCTCGGGGTCACTAAGGCTTGACCGTATTAGTGAACCATCTCAACCAAAAGCTTGGTTAGGCCCAATAGTTGAATTGATACCTTCACAATTTCATTCCGTTACATTGTAATCCGTATTACTTCTAACCAATCATTACCTTAGAGTTCAGTTCACGTGAGAATAACGTATGAGGTGTTGAAAATTCAGAACAAGTTATTGAGTGAATTGAGCCAAGGTGTACATCCCTTAAAGAAATAATCTTGCTTCCCTTTGGGGATAAACACACAAAGAAAAGGTCAAGTCCCATGGTGGCATGTGGGATTTCGGGGTGTTTGGGCATTGATTGACTCCTCACGATATAAGAAGTGGCAAACATTGAGTGATTTTTTTTTTATTCCATTATATTTTATAGTCCAATGCCAAAGAGTCACTGATCCCAGGCTAGCACAGGGAACTAGCACAGAGATGATTGTGGCGTATTATTATATGAAAATGAGGAAGCTTTAATATATTGCTAATAATTTTACTGTATTCACAGTGGGCTAGACAACCAGGGTCTACGGGGTTTCCTCCCTAAAGATATATCAAGCTTGAGCCATTTGCAGAGCATGTAAGCCACTGATAATTGTCATGCTTCCTTTTTTATCTTTTCGTTCTTCTACCCTGATAATTCATATTTACCATTAATGCTACATAAGCTCGATTCAGACGTATGGAGAACTTGGTTATCTTTACGAATACCGTTTTCGGTGGTAATTGCAGAAACCTTAGTGGAAACAGCATTCACGGATCTATACCTTCAACAGTGGGGAACATCTCAACTTTGGAGATCTTGTAAGCATGCTCTAACTCTCTCTATGTACCATTGTCCTGCTTTATTGACCGCAATGTTGGTCTTCATACTCTTCAATCAAGAAGGTGGCTCTTTGTCTCACTTTGAAGCATTAATGCAAACCAATAACTTAATTAGCTCCCCCCCCCCTAAGCCAGAGTACTTGGTGAAAGATTAAGATGTTGACCCCTCTGCATTGCTTGAACGAATGTTAGCATAGGACATATTGTGCAAGCTTTTTCATTTGAAGCTATTGCGGCGGAGGAAAGTAGAGTATGGTCATTGATGTTAAGATATAAAACCATTGTCGGGGCCTCAACCATCAGTCTAGACTTTTGGTTGAGTTGGTGGTTTTATACCTTAACATTTGCCTCAATAGTCTCTTTAACAGTTTGATGATCCTCTTCCTTTGCGAAGAACTCAAGTTCTTATCATGTTCCTTTTAGGAACAAGTGCTACGTAATCAACTGATTTTCTTCACGCCCTGATATGATAGATCCAGTGCTGCTCATAGTTTTAAGGTTTTTAAACAATAATGGATTTAAGGACAGGTTTTTACTCCTTTATGTGGTCAACTGCATGCATGTTATATCTTCATATATTTTGAAACTGACCTCATTCTTAGCAATACTGAACTTGTCTACTGACAGGGATCTATCTTACAACTTCTTGAATGGTTCAATCCCGGAGAGTCTTGGACAGTTACATTCGTTACGGATTCTGTAAGTTTAAAAAACTTATTCCTTAGCATGTGGAACTGAGCTGAGCATGATAGCAAGATCTAATTTTCAAGTTTTACATGCAGGAATCTTAATGGCAACAAGCTGTCAGGAAGAGTTCCATCTGCCCTTGGTGGTAGGCTGTTGCACAGAGCTAGCTTCAAGTATGTTAGTTTATGATTTAGCATGACAACAATCTCTCTTCCCCCCCCCCCTCTCTCTCTCTCTCTCTCTCTCTCTGATTTAATGCTGCAATAACTATTAACAATGATTTCTGGCAGCTTTACTGATAATGCAGGACTTTGCGGCATTCCAGGATTGCGTACATGCGGGCCTCATCTTTCTCCTGGTGCTAAAGTTGGCATTGTTTTTGCTGCATGCTTGGGTTTACTATTTCTAGTTGGGGGCTCAATAGTTTGGTATAAAAGGCGGCAGAATATTCTTAGAGCTCAGAGACTAGCAGGTGAGAGAGCTGTTACTATAATCGTCGAATTACTTAAATTCTGCTCCGCAATTTAGTTGCTTCATTATCTCCGCTTCGTCCAAAAAAAAAAAAGTACTCGTAGTTACTTCATTTCCTGACATTAAATAAATAAAAAACTAAGATACCCCTTTGAGGAAAGGGTTAGCGCCCCAACTCATCCACACTGGTGGATCTCTAAGACGACTCTCAAGCCGAAGAGTAAGGTTAAAGTCTTAAAAAGACATGTGCTTAGACTCAAATTTAGTCATCAGCTATGGTCACATACTAACATGGAAGTATTATGGTTCATGGTTGTATACTCAGTCAGTCATTTGTGGGAAAGTTTCCTTGGACCAATAAGATTAGAATGAGGTATTTAGTAATTCAATCATAGCAACGGGTAACTAGCATTTCTAAAGTTGGTCATTTTCAATGCAACTTGCTTCTTTCTAGCTTGATAATTGGTTTGTGGAATTTTGTTCTTGTTTAAGCGGCTAGGGAAGCCCCCTACGCAAAAAGGCGGACCCATTTTTCACGAGATGTGCAGATGACGATACATCAAGGTGCACATCAAGGTGCTCGTACTGCCGCTGAAAATGGCCCTATATTGTTATCGTAAGCTGAGGAAGCAAGTTTAGAAACCTGGATATATATGCAAGTTCATTCATTTACAGGAAGATGTGCCCCCAGACCTGTCGTCAAAACTTCAGAGAATATCCCTGACGACATATCAGCCATTCTTTCGTGTAGTTCTCCTTCGAGGATGCCTAACCAGTGACCAGTAATCTTTCGAGGTCGCAAATTGTCGAGAAGTGTCCATATCCTTAAACGACATTGTACATTTGACAGCCTTGTATATTTGTTCGATTCTTTCTTCTCTTTGGGTTTGATGAAGCAAGTGTAACACATAGATTAGAATCTGACTGGTATAGTAAACCTGCAGAAAGAAGTCAGTAGTCCACTCTTGGTGCATTCTTCTTCTGATAATGGTTTAATAGATTTTACAGGCGATTTTCCATTGCTGAAGTGATGAAGAGCAATGAAATTAATAATTTCCTCTTTAGGCATTTCATGAGATTTTGATTGTAATTTTTGTATCAGAATATTTTAATTACTTGTACTAAAACATGAGATGATGTCTATTCTCCCATTGAAGGTTAAAACCTGGATTTACAGAGTTTAGTTTTAGTATTATAATTTGGGATTTTCTAAAAAGTGCCCATGGCCACTTGATAACAATGATTAATATTGTATTTTTCCAAAAATAATAATAAATGTCACTAGTTTTTCCTATTTTCAATATAAAATTAATGTTATTTTTTATTTATTTAATAGTCACTTGTGTTCAATAAAAAAAAAAAACTCCCTCACCGGAAAAGGGTTTAGGGTTGGCTTTCTCGTGCGGTAGAGGCGCCAGGAAAGCCAACCCTAAACCCTTTTTCGGCAACTTTAAATCAATTTCTCACTTTTAATCACATCCTAAAAGGGTTTAGTAATTGATTTTTAGGGTGTATAGATTCCGGTGGCTTCGCCACCGGAAAAGTGGTTGCAAGGAATTTTGTTGTCGGCGTTAATGTTGTTGGAAGGGAACATTGCGTGGTTGTGGGCGTCTTAAACGGGATGATGAAAGTACTTTCGTTGTTAGGAGGAAGGAAAGTAATAAATATCATTGCTATTTTATTATGTGAACATTAAATTTTTATTATTGGAAAGTGTTGTCTTATCAAGTGTTGTCTTATCAAGTGTCTATGGGCACCTTTTAGAAAGACCCTTATAATATTTAGTGCCTCAGTTTCTAAACTCTTATACATTTGATTGCCATTGGTTTTGGTTTCGATATGCGCCGAGCAGGATTAGTTAAGGGCAAGTATATACACACCAAAATCAGACAAATCCACGTACGTCTGTATGCCGCGTGCATTACACGCACACATGTGTGGATTGGTCTATTTCTCGCGTGGAAATATGAGTGGCAACAAACCCCTCACTCTTGCTCCTGAATCAAAAGTTATTGCACATTTGCACTATTATGTCTTTAATTAACATGATTGCTAAACGTAACTTTTTTTTTACTAACGTAACCTGGTAAAATACCCATTATGTCTCCACTTTTCTCAAAATAACACAAATACCGTAAATCCTATTTTATTATACAGATTTGTCTTCCATCATGAAAAAAAAACGTCTTACTTCGTCTGCCATGGCTTAATCATCTCCTCAACTTCATCGCTATTTTGGCTCGATTCCGTCGAGTTCGAACGTCCCATAATTGTTTAGGGTTGCTTGCTCTTATATATATCGGACTTGCTTGCTTACACAAGATCTTAATTTAAATACTATGCTTTGGAGCCTTTATTGCTTACGAAATACAGAATAGTTGGATTCGAATTTGTAATTGTGAATTTTCACGTTGGGCAGGCATCTCCCTGCCCCAAAATTTGAGCTTGGTTTGCTAATCCACAACTTGACTTGATTTGTCAAACAAGAAAAAAAAAACACACGCAAAAGTGTTATGCTATACAAAATGTGAAATTGAGGATTTACATGTTCGAGTGCACATTTTCTTTACTTGCATTGCAATCTAGTGTTTAATAGTATGATTGTTTAGGGTTGCTTGCTTGAATAAGTGTGTTATACGTTTATTTTGAGAAATTGTAGGTATGGAATATCATTAAGGGTAGTTGTGGAAGAAAAATGGAAAAAATAGGTTACGCTAGTGTTTTTTAAGTTATATTACTCCTACCCAAAGAGAATTTCCTGTTTCTTTTTGCAGTTTTGAGTTGGCATGTTGGGGACTATTTGTAGACTAAATGAAAGACCTGTTTACCTTGAAATCAAGTAAAGTTGGTTGACTGCAATGCAGAATGAAATACTTACTAATTTTTAAAGCAAGTGAACGATTCATTTGGTCTAAATATCGCTCCTAACATGACAACTGAAAACTGCAGAAATAAACAGGAAAATCTCTTTGGGTAGGAGGGAGTATTTAGCAACCCCCATTAATTAATTATGTGGTTAAGTTGTTAAAGTCTCGTGCGTATTAAACTCAACAACTTAATAACTCTCCTGTGAGACGGGCCCAAAAACAAAATAGCCCAACAATAATAATTTAAAAAAAGAATTAATTAGGAGAAAAAAAAAATGCACGTACAAAGAGGGGTGAAGATGAGAAACTGCAACCCAAAATAAAAATGAAAAATCACCGTAAAAAGAGATAAAAAGAGAGAGAGAGAGAGAGAGAGAGAGAATGAAAAAGATCAACGAAGAATATCGAAGAAGGAATCAATGAAAAAGGTACGTTTTGTTGGTGATTTAGGGTTTCTATCAACTAATTGTGATTCAAAAATCAACTAATTTAGGGTTTCTATCAACTAATTATCGTTCATACATACTAGTATTTATTTTTTATTGAATTAACCATTTTCAATCGGAAACTTTTTTTTTCAATTGGAACTTGAATATTTAGGTTAAAAACTTGAAGTCCTGGAATAGTACCTAATATAATTGGGTTTTAATGTTCAGTCAATGAACTTGAGGATTTATGTTGCAAAATTGATGTTTAAAGTTGAGAACTCACGTTTTTAATAGATAATTTAGGTTAGTGTAGTTCATGGGACATTTAAGTCGAATACTTAACGTTTTATGCTGTGAACTGAGGGATTTGTTCTTCTAGCCAAGAATTTAAACTAAATTTTTTTATAAACTATTGTTTTAAAGTTTAAAACTAGTAGTTTTATTGTGAATTCGTAATGATTCCCACACATTACTTGCATTATTCTCCGAAGTCTATTAGCTCAATTGGTAGAGCATCGTTCAATTAAACGATAAGTATGGGTTCGAACCCCATATAGACTTGTAAATTTGAGATAGAATTGTTAGATCAGATGGGAATGATAAAAAAAATGTAGTTGAGGAGAGATAGAGAGGTTGTACGTTGTAAGGGAGTGTGGGATTTTTTTTTTATTTTTTTTTTTGTGAAAAAAAAAAATTTCATTAATGGACTTGTGTGTTATTGGGACTGTCTCACAGGTAAGACCGTCTCACACAACAATTTGCCATAGAAATAATCGATTAGATGGAAGGATAAAAGCCTACCTAAAGCCCATACTATGTGTTCTACAGTTTACAACTATTTCATTTCTCGGACAGCCATAAGCCCACTACTGCTTGTGCCCAAATCTGTAGCCCTAGTAAGGCTTGCAATTAAGGACTCTTTTTGGGCGACGCATGGAGAGTGGACAGTTAGATTTCAAACACGCATAGTATTGTTTTTTTTAATGGGGTGGAAATATGAAAATTTGAATTTAAAACAACTCAAAGTAAATTGGTTTCCTTAACTACTAGATCATCTAAATCGGTTTCCCTCGTTTTGCAACTAAATTCGGCATTCAACTACTTGCTGAAAGTCTGATACGGTTTACTATAAATAGGGGTGTTCAATAAAAACCGAACCGCAACAACCGAACCGAAATAACCGGTAACCGCACTTTTTTAACAAATTGGTTAACCGCACCGAATTTTCGAAATAGGTTCGGTTAACCGAACCGTAATGTACATGTATTTTACGTTTAGGTTTAGGTTCGAATTATTTTGATTTCGGTTAACCAAAACCGAACCGATAACAAAGAATCGCATAAAAGATTATGGAAGAAGGAAAAAATTATGTTAAATTAAAAACACTCGC